>VYZW01040554.1:6927-17774 GCA_013401315.1 Balaeniceps rex | reverse complement strand
CAAACATATCTGCACAGGTAGGCCAATTATTTTTTTCATATCAAATAATTAAATTCCCAATTATTTTTGCACCAGCCATGTTAGCTATACTAATTTTTCCAGAAGAAATCTGGAAAATTTGTTTCTTTTCTTGTTTCTTCCCCTTTTTTCAAAGCTCTGTAGGTACCTCAGCATTTTTCCCATATCAGCTTATGCATTCACAAAGGCTTCTGCATTTATCATCATCTGTATGCTTAATTAATATGCTGTTTACTTGACTTTTCAGATCATTAACAAAGATGTTAAGGAAAATGCACTTAACGCTTATCCCCATAGCACTATTGGACATCTCTCCACAATCCATTGTTTGCCATTTATCACTTTGTAAAGATCCTTTTTCTGTACAAATCAAATTGGATCCCTAGTGAAAACCCAGATTTTTCTTTCACAATGAACCAGTCTGACTACGTGTTTCATCTGAGCCACCATAATTATTCACCTGTAATAAGAATATATGGTAGAGAATAGATTAAGTGTTGAATCAACTGCACATGATGAAATTTACTCTGGATTACTTCAGGAACTGGCCAGGGCAATCCGAGAGCTGAATTCATGGAAGTTAGCTAAGATCTCTGAAGTTTAAAGTTTTGAGAGCTGTGGGTAGGACAGGAGGGGAAACCCCAGTATCATTCATTCATCTGTAAAACACATTGGAACAAATAATAAAACAAGATTTTTACTTATATCATAGCTGCTTACAAAGTTCAGCATGGATTTGCCAAAAGCATTTAAATTTCTTCGAGGGTATGAAAACAATAAGAACATAAGAGTGAGTAAGCATGTGAGAGGTATTGCAATGGCTTTCCTTGCACATAAAACAACTGGTATGAAAACACAAGCAGACCAGGATAAAGATATGCAAGTAAAATCTAAGCTGAGGTACTACCAGGTTCGGGGCATTGTACATTAAGAAACCTGTAGCCTGATCACAGGTGAATCCATAAGACAGCAGGAAGAAGGTTCAGAAATCTAGAAATCTCTTATTTGGTGGTTATTTCCTATGGCCCTGATCTATTACAGTACCGCATTTTCAATTAAAAAGATGGAGACTAATGACTTACAGAGACACCTTACAGCTAGGAAAGAACAGGTGATTTTAACACCAACACTATTACATCATCTTCAGTCAGTTGCGTGTCACATGCACACAACCAGTCTTACTGAAAACAATCTGACATATTGCAAAGAAAGGAATTCTAGACATAGCTACCAGATACCTTCCTATAAAATTCTGGAACTTTTAATTAATAGTAAACGTTTGCCAAGTTTCAGAAGGCTAAATAACCAGAGTCTCATTTAAATCACAGCCCTTAAAAATTGATCCATCATGGACTGACCTGGCTCCAAACGTTCTTTTCCATGTACTAATTAAACTAAGTTGAAAGCTTATGGAGAGCAAGGCACTGGAAAAGCACTGCAAACTGCTAATCTCTCAATCCCTACAAAAAGTTAACAAGTTATCTTAATTGACTGCTGCCCAAAACTATGCTAGTGTTTCAAATGATAGCACAAACGTTATTCCAATAACACTGTTTACCAGGAAACACATGCCACTGGCATCACCCCAAACGGTTTGAGGTAATCGCACTTTTGGGCCATGGAGGGAAGGAGTAGGAAAGCTGGCACCTCAAGGCAAAAGTCTCATTCACATCTACTCCCCATCCCAAGTCAAATAAGGGCACAAATTCGCCCTTATGCATCCCTGTTTTCTCCCCAGTATTACACATAAACTGCACACAGAAAAAAAAGAGACCTGCAGCAACAGCTGAAGGATAATCATGCCAAGTTTATAAAAAAATAGTTCATACTACAAGCAGCTAAACTATTTCAGCCTGCAGCCTCTCCATGGGGAGAAGTGCTCAGCTATACAGCTTCCACAAAGCCAGTATGCCTCTAGCACTAAGAGCATCCCAGAGCACCTATAGGAGGCTTACACTGGAGAGATTACCGTGCATGCAATTGCACTCACATCCAGCTCCATCTGCTGGCCGATGGGTAAGGACAAGCAACCTGTCAACTTGTCTTTCAAGCAGTTTGTAATTAGCCATTACCCAGACTTTAGAGGGACTTTATGCTTTCCACTGCCTCCTCTCCACTGTGCAAAGAGAAGAGAGAAGGATGAAGGTTCCTATCTCCCTTGCCGAGCCAAACCTAGCAAATACCCTGGATCCCTCTCAGCAACTGTGCAAAAGAAAGCATCCCCAAAGGCTTTGTTCAGACATCTCTTTGACACAGAACTGAGCTGTTTACTACTTTTGATACAAAATGAATTAACTTCAGCACAACACTCTCAGACAGGACACTTGTCAGAAAATTATTAGGTTCAACAGCATGCAAGGTACTGTTGTTAAAGAAAGGAATATGAAACCCATTTTAGCTGCTCCCTCTACCCATCTTTTTACCACCTACACTGATTTAAAATGATCAAGACAAGCAAAGCTCTTCACCAGCAGAAAGAGCTCTCTACCAGCCTCAAAGAACACAGTGCAATCTGGATGACCACAAAGCAGAGATATGGCAATGACAAGTCTTTGCCCCGAGGACCCCATCTCTCATGGCCGTAGCAACTCAACCATAAGTTTAATCTTGCACATGCAGAAGGTAGGTTTCACACTCCAGTTGAGTAGAAATACTAAACCTAATTAGCCTCCTTCTTCTGCACATAGAGATAAATAGTAGGACTTTCTAAGACTGTAGGTGGATGTATTTGGGATCATTATCCACCTAAACTGCAGAAACAAATAAAAAGAACAACTGGGATAGTTCCCACAGGGCAGCCTCTTATCCATCACATCAGGTCAAACTGAGTTTTGCAACAACATGGTCAGCTCTGCCGTAATGTAAGGGTACAGGATGAGTTCAGGGGCTTTTGCCACTGCATAAGCAGCACGAGACACTCACCAATGGGAAAATATGGTTAAAATACTCTAAATACTCTTCCCTTGCTCAGGGGAGCTCTACCGTTGGAAATCAGCTCAAGCAAAACAAGAAAGCAACTGCAGGGTTGGAGTTGGCCTTACCTGACAGAACATCAGAAAAATGTCAAGGAGACAATCAAGAGTGAGGTGTCAGGATTTGGTATAACATGCCTTTGACTGGCGCTGATTTTTTGGAGAAAAGAAAATTGTATATTCGACCTATCTGTACTTCAGAAAATAATTTCATGTAGTGCCACATAAGACTAGCTAAAATATAGAAGAGAGGAATTAGTGTAGTGGAGCAGGGACTGACTAAAAGGAGTCATGCTGAAAACCAGAAGTAAAGGGCTGGAAGGGGCTTAGCAGTGGACTTTTCTCAGGCTCAATCTTGGGACTGATATTGCTCACTATATTCACTAACAACCTTACAGGAGCAATCTTGCCACAACCCACACACTTTTCTTTCTCAAGCAAATGCATGGATAAACAAATGATCTTTCCTGTGTGCCCCAAAACTCAGGAAAATTTCCCTTCAGAAAACCTAAAAAGAGAACAATACTAAAAAAGATGTGTTCCTATTACGATCTAAAAATCTATCACTTGTTCTGGTTATTTTTGAAAGCAAACTCTTTACAGAGAAGTTGGAAATAACATGGCTAAAATGTTTATAGAGTGCAGGAGGAAATCGCAACAAACTCTGAACTACCCAAGGTCTTCAGGACTAAAGCTAACTGAACATGAACACTTAAATTAAAACTAAAAGCATTTAGAATTAAAACGGAAAGGCTGCTTTAGATCTTAAAAGTTCAACACATTTTCACAAGTTAAAAAAAGTGTTTGTAATAACTTATAAATGAAGTACAAGTTCCAATGTTATTGAAAAACTTCCCTGCTTGAAATGCCTGAAAACTAAGGTTTATGACAAAAATGTCAACAGAACTTTAAGGTAATTGAACAATCCTAGTCACTACAATGATAAACAAATTCATAAAACTATCACATGTCATTTCGCAGGAAACAGCTTTCAAATATATATCTTTTGTTTTCATGCTTAGAGGCAAATAGGAACAGATAAAAATGCAGATAGAGTTGTATCAGATATCAAGGATGCCAAAACAAGCTGTTAAAAGCTATGAAAAGAGCAAAGCTGGAGTAGCTCGAACTGTTCTGCAGCACATAAGCTCTGCAGAGAAAAAATTGCAGACTAAATTCAGTTGATTTATTTCCCTTCTTATACATCAAGTGAACAAAGGAAAAGTGAACTGTTAAATCCCCCAGTATATTCCTGTTTTTCCTTATTGTTCCAAACTGTACATGTCAACCTCACAGGTAAGCCTGAATCATTAATTCATGACCAGAAAAATGATTGCAAAGAACTTTTACACCATTTATACATGTAAAATCAATTTATTATGAAAGACATGAAGAGCAGGAATAATAGATAAGGAAGAAGTTGTTAAAGTCAAAGCTTTGCCTGCTCTCCAGATACTGTTTTAAACAGTAAGTGTCAACTCAGATTTACTGACAAATCATGTGTTAAAGACAATTATCTCTTTTTCATCCTCTGTATTTACTTATAACTTTTAAGCTGACTTGACCTTTTCCTTTTCCCACAGAATAAATGAAACACATTTTTCCTATCACTTAGCAAAATAGTTAAGTAATCAGAAACTCAGCAGTCTGTTTTTTCTGGCAAATGTGGCTGTTGACACAAGGAGCTGAGTTATCGTAAGTGCATGGACAGGGCATTATGGGACAAGTTCTCATATCTCTTCTCAGACCCAGGACTCTGCAAGGAGGATTTATAGGTATATCTCCTGGCTGGCATGTCTTGCTTAAGACCACAGGGTTCTGGAATAATTAATCCATGCACTGGTATGGTGACATTATGGATTTGATGCAGATCCTGATCAGGCAAGAACATGCAGTTATTTTTTTGGAGAGCAAGTTGGAGTCTATGCTTCCTTTACTCCAGGAGCTGAAAATACAGTCTCGGTAAAGTTCAAGTGATGCACACAGACAATATCTAATCCAGAAGTCCTGGTACATATTACAGACTTACCCCATTAAAATTTTTGAATAGTTGAATTGGCAGAGCAAGTTAATAACATAAGTGCTTTTCATTATGTAGCTCCGCAGTTTTGATCCTTAGTAGGTACCCTTAATCCAGACTTAATATATCTGGGAAAGATGTCTTGGGACCATATCCCACAGAATTTACAATTATCTTAGACAAGTTGAATTTAGGCAAAAACCCTGTGACAGCACTTTTTCTCCATCAAACACGCTTTTTCTTTTCTATCCCAGCTAAGCTTTGAGGAAGCCAGAATGGAATTTTCAATCAGTACAAGAAACCTCACAATTCTTCCCCAAGACCTAAACCTCCTACCCACTCACCACCTCAACTGCCCAGTTGTATAGGTTTTACTTGCTAGGAAATGTTCTATAAAAGACTTGGTTTCACTTATTTCACAACAGGACAAAACCAGATCTTAAACCTTTCTGATTTTTGCCAAAAATTGCTGTTTCAAAGCATCACCCAGTTTTGAGTCCTGCCATGCTGCACATACCAGCTACTACCATGTCCAGCACATTTGGGATCAGAGCAGAACTGAACTATAAGGAGCACAAAATAGACAGAAACTGTTCCAAGCTGATCAGTGAAGAATTCCCATTACCCTGGGAAGTCTCCTGTGCCAGGCTGGGAGAGCCATTTTTGCCATGCTGCCCCACAGTTAGTCTGCAGGAGAAAAGACCAGAGCCCTGGTGAGAACCCTTGCGCATCTGCGTGCCAGCAACATACGGTCATGAGGTTCCCTAGCCACGTGGACTCAGTGGGCTACAGCCAGTTCCTCTGACTTCCTCCAACCTCCTCCACTTCAGACTGCAGTGCAGACTGGCAGGATAGCCCTGGGTTGATTGGTTGTCTGACTTGAACTATACCGAAAGATTTTCCATTGGAAACACAAAAATTTATCTTTTATTTTCAAATTCAGAAATTTCCAATGCAAAGGAACTCTTAAGGTTTAGTGATATTCCAACTTATGCAACTCAAATATCCTTATATATAATGAACTACTCGTTGTCTGTTAGTTAAAAATAAATTGGCCATATACTCCACTTAGAGTAGTTTAGTAGCTGTGTAATTTACATAATTTTAAATTATACAACCAATAAAGTACTAATTATTGTACTTTTCTGTTGTATTTGAATTTGCAATAAAAAGGTCTAAGCTTTAATTAGTATAAAATCAAGTCATTCAATTGCTATTTTTGAACATGGTATAATTACAATAACAAAATCAAACTACAAAGTACTTTCAATAGGTGGCTAGGATACATTAAAGTAGATCTTTAAGAGCTATGCTGATTTAATTGCAAATGAACAAAAAAATTAATGTGGACATATTAAGAATCCATGTACTGTCTGGAGGGAGAAATATATTTTATGGTTTAATAGAAGTGTGAAACTTCTGGCTACAATATCTCAAGCAGTATGTTTTTAAAAGAAATTGATTTGGCCCAGGTCCAGGAAAAGATTTGCTGTCTGAAAGCCTGATTTTGCTTTGCTCAACTCCTGGATGTGTAGACCCCAGAGCAGAATCCAGGATTGGTACAAGTAGCTAGTCTTTTTGTATGATATATATCCTTGGCATCTCTTCTTAAAGCTCTCACTTCCAGGGTTATGCACAGCTTAGCAAAGGATTTTCATAATGACAGTTCTGGTGACAATACTCCCTCTCACCCCTACTTTCCATCTAAGTGTATGTATTTAAAAAAAAAAAAAAATTATCATTGAGTGCTCTGCACTAGTTCATGCCTCAATAGACCCACGAGAGAAGCCTAGCAGAAAGGTCAGTCTCTCAGTCAAGCCATATCTCTCAGCACACCTTACACAAGCAGAGAACACCAATGAACGACACACAGGGCAGGACCCCCAGAGTGAAGGGCTCCCATGATTTGGGCAAACGCGGTTCTCCACGCTGAACGGAGAGTTTTCCTTAGACTGTCATTGCTGGATTTACACAAGTTTAAGACCACAGCATTTACCCTCTGAATTCTGGCATTACCTAGATTTCCAGCTGGCTGATTACTTAGCTTACATTTGTCACTTCTAATTTCTCTCTTTTCACCACTTCTTTGAAATTCTACTATATCTCTGCATCAAAAACATACAGAATAGTTGTGCCTCTCTCTCTCTGTAGATAAACACTGTTATATTTGGTTGGTAAGCCTTGCAAAGATGTTAGCCTGTGCAGCAATAGCCACAGCTGTTTTTCTTAAAAGTGGTGAAACCAGCCACTCCTCAAACATGTTTAAAAGATCAGAGGGAAGGCAGGAAGGTTATTCACATAGCAACAGTCTAACAGTTCAGTCGATTTTATTTATTTATTTTTAAGTAAGAAGGGTTTATTAGCGCTGCACTGACACAGGTATTTTTATTCATTTGTAAGCCACTTCTCAGCAGTAGCAATTAATGCTATTGCACATGCAGTCTGCTGTGAAGTACATTCTGAAATGGCTTCTAAAAACAGTCCAGCTAATTTTCCTAGCAAAATCTTGGAACGGCCCTGACAAAACACCCAGACTTAAAGCAATCTTGTTCAGACAGGTCTTAAATATTTGTCCCCTCACTCTGAAGCATTCCTTTCAGCCACATTGTTACATCTGGATTGTGCAGGTGAACACAGACTGCAGTGCTGTTTACAGTTCCATAACGGTAATGATGTAATTCTAATTTAGCAAAAGATATTCATCTGTAAAGTTAATTGCTTTTCTTGTTAGCAAGCCTTATCCTAGTTCGATGGCTGATTATAAAATAGTAGTATAGGCTGACATTAAGCTCCATTGTCAACTGCAGCCTCACTTACCTAGGTAAAATGTACAGCCAGGACTGATGAGTTTGTTTATTTTCAAAATTTACTTCTGCAGCACAGAAGGGAACACACAGCGTGCATTCCCTATGCATCCAAGCATCCCAATGACCATGAACACTTAACTTCCTAAGGAGAACTTTGCTCTCAGTAGTAAAAGATCAAATCTACAAATGTTATGAAACATGGCAAAAGATGAAGAGAAAAGCACCACTAGTGTCCCTAGTCTGGTCCCATGCAATAGCAGAGAATTTATTAGGCAACTATCCCAGCTATTCCAAGTGGTCTACTGTCATTAATAGTGCTACTCGTAGCAGTTTTAAAGCTCTGCTTAAGCTCATTAAGAGCTTAAGATACAAAATCAGGTCACACTCAAACTGTTCAAATTTGACAAACCTTTTTGTGTCATATATAAAGCATACTCGCACCTAGCAGAGGAGAAAATGCAAGCAGGTGACAGGAGACCGCATAGACTGACAACTGGTGAGCTGATGTTCTCTGATGCAACGTAGGAAATTAAGAACTCAGCCTCAACTTTGGAGACTATGCCTCACAAGAAATTTCGTATGTGACTTTTCTGAGCGATTCTGCTGTACCCCTGAGGCTTAAGGAGATAAATTACAAATTATGAGGGCCTAAATATTATCTTAATAGGGGCCAAACAAGCACAGACTGAACGGTATTGTGTCAGGCTGATATCCACATAATTAGCTTCCTAAAAATAAAAGCTCTTTTTTGCTCTGTACTACAATTTTTGCTCTTCAAGAGGTACAAAGAAAGTTTAATCATCCTGAAGGCTGAAGAGGCTGAGAGTAAAGATTCTCAAGCACTGAAGAGCCCTCTGTGGAGAAACACCACAGAGCTGCCTAACCTCTTCAGAGCACAGGAGCATCTCTTCAATAATACAGCACAATTAATAGTTGCCTTTCTTAACCTCAATAATCTGACAAGGGAAACTAACACCTTTTACATTCGTGGCTTCTTTTTTCATCTCTCCTAGAGCATTTGTGCTCCTTACTGCAAAATAATGCCAGTACCTCATCCAAGCTGCACAGCAACAGTTTCTAAGAGAGAGAGAAAAGAAATCGTCTTCGAAGTTATCAAAGAGCCAAGGCCAAAAAAGTCCACAGAGGGGAAAAGAGGAAAAAAAAAAAGAAAGAAAGAAAGAAACCTCCAAGGCAGATACCCATCAGTCACCAGGCATCTTCTTTATAAAGAAGAAAAGAATTCTTCTGGTAATTACTGACACTCTTGTTTCTCTACAAGTTGCAGACACACCACCCTAACTACCAAAGTAGACATTTTCATTAGACATCCCTGACAACTCCAAAGAGAATTTGCCACATGCATAGAACACATTTGCTTGAGAAAGAGGGAAGGTGGCAGCAATCAAGGGCACATGCGATCCTTTTTCGAAAGATGCCTAGCCTTAGGGATGGATAGTACCACTGAGAACATCTTCAGTCTCCCAGCTATTTGAGCAGAGAAGTGCAGAAGCATGAATCACAACCTCCATGAACTTTAAAGGGTCCTTTTGAGAGGAACACCGAAAATTTTATCTTCATTTTTTTCCACAGCTGCACTTATAGCTAAGGCAATCCTTTGCAAGAAGGTCTCTTCTCTGACGTGCACTGATGCATTCAAGGGCATTCTGGGAATTTAACATCAGCCCACGGTCAGCAGGCACAGAAGACACCCTGCCCGCAAAACCACAATGAGAAAGCAAGCTTTGTGACAGATAGCAGCAACCTGGGTCTCATTATAACAAATGAGAACTTCTGTTTAATTAGTTTGAGACACTGACTATTTAGGTGGCATGTGAGACTACGGAGATATGTAGTAATCACTTTGTCTTCCCCCTCCCCCCGCCCCAAGTTGTCACTCTAGCTTAATAGTTCAGCAAAACCAACACATCACTCTCCTAATCCAAGTTTCTAAGTAAATAAAGTCTATTGGTTTTCACACAGCACTTCTTACACTGACTTGTAACTTGCATGCCTGGACATTCCCGATTAAAGTCTCACCTGCCTTCCTCAAATCCAATATTAGTCTGTATCACAGCTGTCCATCTGTAACAGACCTAAGAAGTTCAGCTCAGCACTAGAGAATTATCAATACAAGAGATAGAACTTAAAGGAGAAATGCAAAACTAAGAACACAAGAACATTTGATGAAGAAAAATCAGTAAGATGTCAGGACTCCAAAAATCACACCATGTGCTCTCTGGAAACAGAGGACTGTTCACACTGTAGTTCTGCTGTCCAGAACAAGCATATCCTTCTGCCATCTGTTCGTTTGTGCATGAGCACACATTTGTAGTCTAAAAGCAAAACTCCAATACACAGCAAAAATGTATTTCCTTTCCATTAAGACCAGAAGTACTTTCAGCCTCTCACAGTTTACCTCCCTTATGATTATCTGAGCTTTGGATTGTATTTCCTCAAACCTTCACATACTTTTTACCAAGTAGAGTATCATATTGTTAATTTATGTCTTTATTAGCTTGTTTTGTCCTTCTCCTCCTACTTTCAGTGATGCATGCGATTCACTTCAATTTGATATTATCTGTTAATGTCATTAGTGTGTGCTTACACCCACTCTGAGGTAATTAGCAAAGATAACTTACTGAAAACATTAAGACACCGGGAACACACACAAAACATATACATCAATGATTAAAGGGGAAAAAGTCCAAGTCTGCTCCAGGGCCAGGTTTCACCGCAGTAATTATTATTGTAACTATTACATCACCTCTTCTTATCCTAATAAAGACGTATATAAGAATAGAACTAACTTTATGCATCTTATAAAGGCCTGGCTGTGGAGAAATCAATCCTTACCTTTATTCCCAATCTCTGAGGAAGTTTTTGGTCTGAGTATTCAGATCTCCATCAGATATCCACCCTAATTTAAATTAATCAAGCAAATACCACTTTATGAGACACTGTATCAAGTGCTGCACTAAAATCCAAATATTATAATAGCTACAATATATCTTTCCTTGCCTTCCCTTCAGC
>VYZW01040539.1:4586-26684 GCA_013401315.1 Balaeniceps rex | reverse complement strand
ATTAAGTAGTTACAGATAAGCTTACACAGGGATAACCTGCTGCTAAACAAAAAATTTAAAGAAATTGCAATAGTAAATTAAGTCCCTTGCATTCTTGCTGCTTGCTCATTACTGCCTGGGTATTAACTTATCCCAAGTCTCCTAACGACTTACATCTCTATTAGAGACAGATTTAGAATTAAATTTTAACAGTAGGTAAAATAAAATCATTCACAAAATTCATGACCTATACACCAGTTGGTTATGTTAATCCACTAACTCAGAGCTCTGGTTTAGTGCCTTGGGAAAGCAGGGATACATATTGGGNGCAAAAAAAAAAAAAAAAAAAAAGGCAAAAAATCAAGGAAGATTTATAGGAATCCATTAACACGAGGGAAGAATTCAATAGAATATAAGCCATTACGCTAATTAGGAGCTCTAATCACTTATATTACTTAATCTAAACAGCTTAAACACAAACATTAAGTAGTTACAGATAAGCTTACACAGGGATAACCTGCTGCTAAACAAAAAATTTAAAGAAATTGCAATAGTAAATTAAGTCCCTTGCATTCTTGCTGCTTGCTCATTACTGCCTGGGTATTAACTTATCCCAAGTCTCCTAACGACTTACATCTCTATTAGAGACAGATTTAGAATTAAATTTTAACAGTAGGTAAAATAAAATCATTCACAAAATTCATGACCTATACACCAGTTGGTTATGTTAATCCACTAACTCAGAGCTCTGGTTTAGTGCCTTGGGAAAGCAGGGATACATATTGGGTGTTCTATCATTATTAGGAAAGAAAGTTATTATTACGAAGCACTGGAGTGTATTACCAGCAATGTTTTAAACAACAGGAAAGCTGTCTTTTCAAGTAAATTAAATTATCTTTGAAAATCCCGACATATAACATTTTGTTCAGGGGTGGATACCCTAAACTTAATCTTTTGGAAACAAAACTTTTATTTTAATGCCATTTGTAATTTCTTCTTAGAAGATGACAGTAGGTGATTTGGCACATACCCATGCACATAACCAAGAAAATGAAACACATTAAATTGAAATAGCAAACACTTACTAAGGCAGGAAAAATAATGATTTTGAAACTCATGTGTCATACATTTTTACGTAATTTTAATGAACTCATTAACAATTAAAGTGATATTACATATCTATTCCGGATTTAGCTGTCCTGGCAGTTTTATGGGTATAAAAAAAAAAAATTACCGAATTACCAAACTAAAATGTTTTTCTCAACCCTTTTTTAAGTGGTTCTATTACCATCTTTAGACTCCAGCACATGAAAACAATGGAACACACAAATAATTCCTGCAGAACTAAGGAACAACAGCTCAATTAATGGCCAAAATCAGGTTTGTTTGGGGTTTTTTTTTTGGTGAGACACCTGAGGGAAGTGTCATTCATATAGCTACAGAAATCATAAATCAAGGTTTTAAAGGCTGAGAAGGCCTCAGCCAGATACTAAAATTACAACAGGAATAAAACCAGCCCAAAACATAACACAAATCTCCCCAAAAAAGGGAGGAAGATAAACATTTAATAGTGATCTAAAGGATTTTTGATATAAACGGGCTTTAGCTTCTAAAGCTCTCCAGCAAATCACATGTGCAGTACATATGCTAACAAATTTAATGTCATTTAAGACTGGAAGAGAACAGTCTTGCAAAATAGACCTCCATCTCTCAGGTTATCTTTTCCTCCCAGGATTCAGGGTCAAGGCTGAAAAGACATTTAAAATAAAAATGATGGATAAAAACTCCAAAAACCAAAACCCTTCAGTGCATGAGTTTACCATGTAACAGATAAAAACCATTCAGACAGAATAGGGTCTGAACAACTCACTCATGATCCAAGGTACTTGGAATATTCTCTCCTTCAAACTGCATTTCCAGAATTTTCTCAAAGTCATCCAATCGCTGCTCTGTGTTCTCCATGTGAGCTGGCAAGTGGCAGTTCATGAAACAAATCGTATGACCATAGAGGGACATGCGAATGGTGACCCCTCCTTTGTTCCCCTGGCATGGAAAATTAACAACATTCTCTGAAACTATAGTCAACACCTGCAAATGTAACTATTAACACCACCTATGAATTTTTAAATTTTGCTATTTAGATTTAAATGAATACAATTTCTTCCTACATAAGTTGTTGTATATCAGCTAATAAACTGATAAAATTACAGTCTGTGCTGCACAGTTGCATACAAGGTTCAAACAAGTGAGCCTCACTGCTTGTGAGTTTATTCATTTTTAAGTAAACCATATTTCCTCTCTCCCACCATGAAACCATTTAGAGGCACACACCACCATAAGCGTAACTAATCAAGGCAATCAAGTCTCCGATACTTCCTTACCCAGTATCCATACAGGCCTGTGCGTGTGTAGTGGGTATGAATGTCCCGTATGAAAGGAAGGTGGACATGCTTCACAAAGATGAGAAGTAGTAATCCCTGCATGCGAACGGAGGAGAGCTGGAAGAGATACAAAAGAAGGAATGGTCATTTCCAGGGAGCTATTTGGAATTCCTTGGGTCTACTTCATAGGAGATTTTAGGTGAAGAATGCCACAGCAGAAGTCATGCAATTCCCTCGCCAAGCCTGGTTTCAGTACTGTGACACAGTAAATGCAGATGCATTTCAGTGCTGTAAAGAATACATTCTTATGGTAGACTTGCTTATAAACAATTCTGATGAATCTCTCAACTAATTAACATTAGTTGTAACATCATACTACAATTCTGAAGTGGACCTCAAAATGTATTTGCCCAAACATCTTTTAAAGACCTTCCTTCTGCCTTGCCAGCCTCTTGTTTCTACCTTTAAGCATCCTGTTCATGAAGAATCAAACCCCCGATTTTTGACCTATAATCTTAATAGCGCACACCTACAAGTCCTCCAACAGGATCAAGTTTTTCGAACTGAAACATCCTTCAGCATATAACTAATCATTCTAAATGCCATTAAAATGCCTAAAAAGCACAGCAGTTACTCCTAGGCATTTGCAAAAACAATGAGCTGCAAACAGCAGTAACTCTTGCCTGCAATGCCTGTAAAAACTGATTTACCGAACACATCCAAAGCAAAGATGCTTAGGGAGCACATAAGGCACTGTTTAAGCTTTAAGATACTGAGGTTTTTTTGTGGTTTGGGGTTTTTTTGTGTGGGGGTGGAAATAGTCTAACAAAGATGTTCTTCATTAAAAATTTATGAACTTTACAATGTTCCTGGCATGAGACACAAAATTCATTTTAAGTGTTTGTTTTAATGACGGTTCAATTTAAAATTCAGACATTGAAATATATTCATTGTCATTCAATTTTATGCTGGATGAACTTAGAGAAAGACTACATTAGAATAAAACCTGATGTTAAGACTAACGCTGACTATACAACTGCTGGAGAAGTACACAAACTGAGCCCAAAATTTAAAACAGAATTCCTCCTTTCTTTGCCTCCACATCTACACAATTAAATGATTTCAGAATATATGTTAATGTTTTCATTGTCCTTGAACCCAACAAAATACTAAACAGTATATTGAAACGATGGATCGCAATTACTAGGTAATGCACAAGTATTTGCATCTGATCAGACGTTTGGCGTAACTAGTATTCTCCTTTCCATAATTATGTTCATGAGATACCAAAATCTTTCAGTCCCTTTATTATTTGCTACATTTCATTCTGCTGTGAGCCAGTCCCCAGACATTTCTCGAGATCCATATGAAACCTCTTCTCTCTGTAGGTCTTGAACATCAAAACACAATGGACCCCTCCTCTGCTGGAACTAGCATTAGTCCCATCAATACATAGCACCAAATCAAGCAAAGACCTTTCATACAGGGGACATGATTCTGTTTATAGTGAAGGAATTGACTGACTCCAACCAGCTTAACACTCTGAAAATACACCCTGTTATTGAAGGGACAGAATGCCCCACGGATGACAACTACCCCTCTACACCCAACCTGGTCACTCAGCTCAGCAAAGAAGGGGTAGCCATTCCTCTCCTTCTCAGCCAACTTCCCAGATAAGTCCTAGCATAAGCTCTCCTCACTGCTTGTTTTGATTTTGACCTAGCCTGACAGTTCCCTCTTATTATTAGAGCTAATCAAGTCCTGCTGAAAACCATTAGGTGGCAGCATCCATTCGTTAGTGTGTCCAAAGTGCCACATTCATAAATTAGAATTCAAAATCAACCATGCATACCACTAGGAATTCTTTTTAACTGTCTGTATACAGGGCCTGAATGTCAGCCGACAGCCAGATTTTGAATGTTTATCAGCAATGACTTACGCTAGAATGAACAATGTTTTTTTTTCCTTTTTATAATTTCCAATGGGTCCTTTGTTTTCTTTAATTACAGTTAAAAGAATGGCACAACTGAGTCTGATTAGCATGCAGATAATACAATCATCTCAGCAAAATCACCCTGAAATAACGCTTGACTTAGAAAACCAATACAACATTCAAAAGGCTTTTTATTATCTCTTTATTAGAGAAATTAAGGATATCCTCCTGTGTTCGTTGTTTGCATTATTAAAATAGCTAGTACTTTAACTGATCTTATGCCCCAAATATTAGCAAAAATCTTGTCAGTTAAACTACCATACAACATTTTAGGCCATCAATCAAAAATAAAGTCCTCAGAAAAATATATATACCCACTAAAATCCTGTTTTACATATATGCAATTTATTTTCACCTGCAAACAAGTTGTAAAAAAAAAAAAAAAAGAAAAAGAAACCTTACCAATCTTAATGAAAATCACTGCCATTGCTTGGGATATTTATAGTGAAAGCAGGTACTTAAGCAGACTACATTAGAAGCATCACAATACAGTTCCCCCATATTGCACAGAGCAAAAAAATTTTCTACAAACAAGAGAGAGATAGAGATATTGTGGCCACAAGAAACACGCTGTTAAGTGTAAGTTTACATCACATTTCATTTTAAATAATCTTCATTACTCTGTTCCTTGAGAATGTATTCTTATTACAACAGGAGTATTTTTCTATTCATCACATGGTTCTGCAGCACTTACACAGGCCATTGCCAGGATATCTGAACAACTTTTTGCTGTTTGTTATCTGAGCTGCAAAAGCATCAAAACTGCCCAACTATTCCAAATAAGAAATTAAAAACTGTACATCCAAATTTTACTGATAAAATTAAGGACATTATTATTAATAGAGAAAAATTAAAATTGCCTTTATCAACGAACCAGGAAAACCCAAGTGTGATGAAGAATCACTGCTAACATACATGTACCTATGGAAGTGACTGACACCTGCAAAAAACACTATCAACTTATCTTTTATGGAGAGTTTGAAGGAAAAAGAATCTGCAGCTGGGGGAGACGTTTTCCTTCACTGCTGTGATACTTAAGAGATGTAAACAATTACCTTGATATATCCCAATGGAGACAATACAGTCATGAAAAAAATGCTCCATGGATCATCAAATGCCAAGTCAGACAGAAAATTTGTGATTCTTGAGTTCACCTCCTGTAAGCTGAATACATCGAGATTACTCACACTGTACCACCTGGTTTTGACAGAATTCATATAACCTTTTCAGAACACAGACCACAGCATCCTAACAGACCTCTCTCAGCATAAGTAAGAAATTTCTTGCTGTTCAGTTTCTCATTCACAAGCAGTTTAACCCATCCACACAGATCTAACACATCTAACACATCCAACACTGAGAAAAGCAAAGTTAAAGGAGCTTACATACACCTGAAGACAGAGTTTAAGACAATGCTAGACTTGAGCTATGTTATGACAAATAACCTGACTGTCAGGTCTTTAAAATGTCAAGAAAATTTGGAAAACATGATGGCAGATTGTGCCTAATAAGCTTGCGCTGATTTCTTTAAAACATGCTGAATTTTGGATAACTTTCATATCAAAATGAATATGCCTCTACATGCCAACAAATAGCAGCCAAAAACTTTTTGTGTGTTTAGAAAAAAGATATTCTGTATTTTGTCACAAAACAACAGCAGAAAGGAGAGAAGAGTCTCTTGCTATAAATCATCTCTGTTCTAAGTCACTAACTCTAGTCTTCACCTTCCATTAGCAATAATGTTAAACCACCTCCTAGGCAGTGATCCACATAGCATAGTCCTCCCAAAACAGACAGTAAGCTGTTGAGACTTCGCAGTTTTGCAATAAACTTACAAAGCAAGTTCTCTAACATATACTTACCCTATAACATACATATCCATAGTTGGGCTCAGTAAATCGAGCTGAAGTAAACTAGTGACATCAGGAGGTGGAGAAGCTGTGCCCACATTCCAGGTAACTAAGTGTAGTCTACAAACAAACAAACAAAAATCACACAAAACCAATGCTAAAATTGACACGTGAACAGATAACTAACCCTAAGAGCATCTAACTTCCCCACAGAATTTCTATCTACAGAAAACAAAGATTTTCTGTCACTTTTCATCAATCAGAAATCTATTTATTAGCTAGCATTTAAAAAAAAAAACCAACAAAACCAGCACAAAACCAATCAACCAGAGGGAACAAAACCTGAATTCTTGCCACTTATCCTTCAGCTTTTTCCCCCAGATAAGGAAAGCTTCATCTAGAGTGCGAGACACTTCTTCATGAATTTCGTCATCCGAACTGATGTCCTCTACACAAGCCATAAGCTGGGCTACCCGCTGACGGAGCTGCAAGCGGCCACTGGACCCTGTGCTGCTGAAACTTGCAGAACGGCTGCGGAAGTTGTGCAGGCTTTCTAAATCGTTCAGGGAGAGGGCAGCTGAATCTTGAAATGCATCTTCACTACTGAAGGATGCCATTTGCTCAAAAGAAAAGAATAACTACACTCTGAAGGACTAGCCCATTAAAATCCTAAGTATAAAAGAAACAGATGGCTAAGGGTCTTCCAGATCAAGTTTTCACTCATGTGAAATTCAGCATTGCTTCTAACGCAAAAGGACAAATGTAGATGCAGCAACGCTGAAAAGAACTGTAGCATTACCACCACACTCAATGGGTTGTTACAAAAGCTGCAATCACATCCTACCTCACACAGTGAATTGTTTCTTCATAATAGATTTAATGTGGTTAATTCTATAAGCTCAAGATTTAAAAGAATTTATTGTTTATTTGGATCAATCATGTGCCTCCATCTGTAGGCTATTAGAAATATAATCTCCAGCTCCCAAACATACAAATACATGGTTCTGACCAAAACCGAGCAAAACTACGGCTCCTCTTGAGCACTGTCAGAAACATTCGCGTGTCATAGGACTTGTATATTGTTTCTTTATAAGATGGTAATTTCAATATCAGAGCTTCTAAAAAGGGATTCACTTTGACATGTAACAAGACTGACAGTAGACAGACTTAAACAACAAAAAGCCATTAATTTTTCATTGATCCTAGGGTCCTATAAGGACCTTATAAACACCGATAGTTAAATAGTGAATCCCACCAATACATCCGTTATTAGGGCCATGTTTTCATCCCTTAATCAAGTGCCTGCTCAAGGTGACACACAGTGTATGTGGAAGAGCTGGAAAGTGACCTTGCATACCAGACTAAAATGATCCATCATTTCTCTCACCAACAGTTTCTCTTTGTAAGACTACACTGAAGTCAGCCAAAAGCTATTCTAAAAAAAAAAATTTCTAGGCGGGAAAAAAAAAGGTATGTATATGCTGCAGATCTAATTCTGCCGTCCGAGATGTATCATTTGGGAACACTCTCCAGTTACTAATTTTGCAAGACAATTATCTGATTAAACAAAACTGAAATAACATTTAAGTCATCAGTCATCACTGACAGAAATTAAATTCCTCAAAGTGCCCAGCATCCACACTACTGATAAGAACACAGGAGAGACAGCAGTGCTAGAATTTACACCAAAAGAAAAAACACTTGTAAAAATTTCAAGAACATCCTTAATAATTCAGTTTCACTGTAGGTTATGACTATGTCTGCAGGAAAAACAATAGTGAGGAATGTACATGCATCTGCAAAGCAAATAACCTACAGCATTACGCAGTCCCAAAGGTCTACCGATGCTCCCAGCTACTTCACAAGGCCGTGCAAGTACTGCCCACAGTAAGGAGGGGAGACTAGAGGTGACACCAATTTTTGTCTAATGCCACAAAGACAGCCTTCACCAAAGGGAGGAGGATACTGCTGAAACTATTCTGGACGCTTTCAGTACCACTCAAGTACCGCCTCAAGCACGCTTTCTGCAAACACATTCCTAAATACAAGCAAACTAATGAAGACATTATTTAGTGTCACTGACTCCTGAAATGATTCCATAGTAGAGAATTTTTTAGGAATATAGTGTTTATAATACTGCGTTAAGATGACTTTTAAGATCTTTGAGCAAATGTTAGTGTTTGTTGAGGCTTTTTTTTATTTTTTCCTGTTACAGACGGCACTCGACTACCCTTTAAGTAGATTTCTCTAGTGAACCAAGCCCACAGTGGGTGACATCGCAGCTTATTGCCACAGAAGACACAACGTGAAGATGCAATGTAAAAACACCGTAAAAGCAGAAGCAAGAGATTTATTCAATCTCCTTCCTCCTCACGACAAGTAGGGAATTTGAGGCACTAGACACATTAATAGCAAGCACAGATTTTGCTCTCATTAGATGTAAGTAGGTCTCTGGGAAGTCCTAAGGACCCAAACAATACTCAATAAGCCTCCCTGAAACACCTCCAGTACCGACGCTTTCGAAACAGAAAATCAGCTTTTCTTCTCTATTTCATATGACTACGTAACACCGCCAATTAGTATAACTCCCTGTTAATGAGCAGAAACAGAAGTTTCGCTAATTCTCAGCTAATTACGTAACGACTTAGCTACTTTTCTCCCGTACTCGGAAAAGCCGCCCTCAGACCCCCGCCTCACGCCGAGCCGCCCCTCCGCCCCCGACCGCTCACCTCAGCTCCCTCACGGCGCCGCGCTGCGCCGGGCCCGCAGGCTCCATCCCCAGGGAATGGAAGTCGGGGGAAGCGCTGCCAAGGGGACAGCGGGGGCCCCGGCCTCGCCCGCCCCGGCCCGCGGCCTCCTCGCTCCCCTCAGCGGCGACGCGCCCGCTGCCGGCGGCGCTCTGCGCCCATTGGCCCGCGTGACGGGGGCGGGGTGGGGCTGCGGAAGGACGACGGCGCGCGGGGGACGCCGCCCGGCGGGCGGGAGGACCGCGGCGGCGCGAGCAGGCGGCTGGCAGCAGCACGGCGGCCTGCGCACCCCCGGGATGCACCCCGACCCGACACCCCACCCCCGGGGAGACACCCCGACCCGACACCCCACCCCCGGGATGCACCCCGAACAAAGGAGGCGGAGGCGTAAAGCTCTGTCTAGTATTTTATTAGATTTCGTTTCCAATATGCCTGTATTGGAAGATTAGGAGACAAAAAAGGCACAAACTCACATTTAAAGAAACGACGAGATAATCTAACCCATTCTACAAAGTGTGTGTTGCCAAAGGAAAGAGCACGATGAACCCATCAGAACGTGTCGGGGAGGCCCAGCGGCGATGAACCCAGAGAGGTGCAGTGGAGGGGGGGGCAAGCGGCCCCGCCAGCAAACCGGCCTGACCCGGGCTGCGGCGAGGCACCTGCCTCTGGACCCCTGAAACCCACCCGGGGTGGATCGGAGAGGGGGTCTCAGCACAGCCATCGCCCTAGAACAGACAAACAGCCCAGCGATGACCCCTCCGGGAGCCGGCAGGTTGAGGGGTTCTTGCCAAAGCCAATGAAAGACACAGCACAGTAACGCTGCGCCGTCTTCGCTACGCTCACGAGCAGGAACCAAGCATCGAGACTGAAAGGTCGTTGTAGAATTTGTCTATCCCAAGGCTGAGGGATGCTTTCACTTCGGATTAAATTGAAAGGAAAGAAAGCAAGGGGCGGGGGGGGGGAAGTATTCAGGCTGGAGTTCCTGCATTTTTTTTTCCCCCCGTTTTTCCACTAATCAGGAAAGCTTTGCATAAAAGCTCTTACTCTGAAATCAGAGGATCAAAAAAGGATTGCACGGTGGAATGTTACAATCTGCTTCCATAGCGATTAGTGTCATTGGACAGAAAGCCTCTTGGATAACACAAATTCAAAGAACAAGTCTGCTATGTGTATTCTCAGGTTGTCCTCAAGTGTAAGAATCCCTCAAAACATAACTGACAAACATGAACAGAAGCCAGTGCATAAATTCTCAGTTAAAAATACTTTAAACTGAAAGAACTGTAAGTGGGGCCTACACTCCTAGAATACTTCTTGAACAGCCATAGAAGATGCCACAAAACATCCTGGTCCCAAATAGCCTTGCAGATTAAAATTTAGTTTATTCACCTATTTTACAATAGATTTGTTTTACTTCGGCCTGGTGAGATTGCTAAAAATCCCTCAAACCCCACCCCCACCCCGCAAAACCGTCTGAGGTCACTGAGAAGAGCCTGCCAGAGTTACTGGTACGATTCAGAGCTTATTGCACTTAGACATGAGTAAGGCAAAATAAAAAACTAAAAATAAAGGGATAAACTGCCCCCTCCCCAGAAACCAAACGCCATCCTCTCCCTCCAGAGCATGCCTCATCTTCCCTCGCACTGAAAACAGTTCAGATCCCAGCACATACTTGTTCAGCATGGCATGGGATCATTTCAGGATCTCCTGCTTGCAGGAATGTGAAGGGCTGAAGGAGTCGGATGTATTACAGAATGCCAAAAAGACTCCTCAAAAGTGGCGATACACCCACGACTGTGTTTGGCATTCAGTGTTTCGTGTTAGTGCCACCAAACACAGAAGTGGAAAATGAAGTGATTACTACTAGGAAAAAAAATAAAAAGAAAAATCAAACGTTGGGCCTTAGGCAAAAGCAAATAAATTGGTTTTTTTTCTCATATGTATTTAATAAAGCAGCATTTCTTTGATTCTGTTCTGCTTATTTGATTGTCTAAAGCTGATATCAACATAAGGATAGTTACAGCAAGTATTTGAGTTCATTAAATAACCAGAGCTCTTTACATTGTTTAACAGTATCCTTTGTGATTTATAGTAACTGACAGATACACTAGAAAACAACTGCAGGTCTTTATAAGTTGCTTTTTTATAGCATGAAAGGAGATATTTAGTCAGTCTTGCAACGGGAAGAATATTATTGCTCAGCAGAACCACCGGCCGAGGCACCTGGATGTAATCAGATACCAAGACCCTACTTGTATACCAGCTCTTGCTACATCCCAATTTGTCCAGGGAGAATCACATTATTACTAGTCAAAATAATTTTAGCTTTGTAAGTTATGGTAAGTCTTAGTAAATAAAGAACCAGGAAGTTGCAACATATGTCAAGCAACTTTTCAGAACGATTTTGTAAGACGGACACACAGCTGAAGGACAACATAGCTACGTGGGCCAAAGGGACCATGTACCACTAAATTGAAACTCAACAGTTATGTGCTGAAGGCCCTAGCATGGGGACGCTGAATGCAGCTTCTGTGCAGTCTTTAATTCATGTGTGCTAAGACAGAACAAAGTAATGCCGTGCAGAAGCCATGTATCACGATTCATCGCAGACCAAGAACTATATCTGGCTACTCCTGATTATGTATTCAGATTACATGCCATTAAATCTCTTACCCTGGGAGCAAAGGTCAGAGCATAGCATTTGTGGAATAGTTTTGCACTCTAAAATACTGACAGTTTCCCTCTCCAAATAGACATTCAAAGAATGGTGAAGGGCTGGGCAGGAACAAAGGTGGCAGTTTATCCCACTTGGGGGGGAAGAAAAAAAAAAAAGGAAAAAAAAAATCTAATTCACCACATCACAAGACTATTTTAGCTAAAAATGTCACTTGGAAATCAAACAGGGCCACATGGAAATTGGTCTGAACACAATGAAAAAAAAAAAAAAAGAGGGAGGAGTCGTAAATACAGCGATCTCTAAGTCACACGTCTCCAAGGAGCTACCTCCTTCATATACGTGCTAACATTGGAGTGCTTAGTACCAGACGGTCTATTTGCTCACAATATTAAGGGGCATCTAGAATTAGCTATGGGAGATTTAAAGTCGCCTGCCGATTGGATATAGAAAGGCTTGATCCAGAGATGGTCCGTCAGTCAAGAGTGTGGATTCCCTGGGCCTTCCTGATGACTGTCTTGCAAACTAAAATAAAGAGACAACAGGAGAACATTTTAGAACCACTTTGGAAGAGCAGCATGCCAAAAGAAGCGTCAGACTTCAGAAAGCAAATGTGAGACACACTGTCACCAGTGCAGACAACGGCAATACACCACTGCATCTTTACATTTCAGCACTAATCCAAAGCAGAATTTCCAACATAGCCTAAAAATTACAAACAGAAATTGCAATTTAAACAATTGAACAAGTCCAGAGCCTACAATACAATTGAGATGACCACCAACTCATTTCTCTAAGAACTAGAGTAAATGTGAATGAAGAAGAAACTGAAAAGGTTTAAGTTGCATTAAAAAATTAAAATATATGTATCAGAAGACACCCCTTTAGACACTCCCTCACCTTGGGTTCCCCACTTACCACCAAACAACCAGCAGATAACAGAGGACAAGCAGAAGTAAACAGTCAGTGCTTGATAAGGCTGTGGTTCTGCCCCACCCCATTCTTTCCAAGGATAGCTAGGATGGTGTTTTACTGCCCTAGAAAAGTTGTGACTAGTAAATTGGACTTCTCTACATAAATGGACAATTGCTTCTTTCTCCTCGCCTTCTTCCTTCCCCAATACTATACCACGTTTTTGTACAGTGTCTAAGAAAAACCCACCAAAACCAAACCCCAAAATGATTACACAATTTAACAGAATAAGGTTCAACATTCTCAGCACTGCATACAGGTTATCATCCAGCCTGCTGTCTAGAATACAGCCTAGGGATTTGGCCAAAGGCAAATTCATATATGCTCTCCAGTATGATAGTCCCTCCCCTGCCAAGTTAGCATATTCATAGTGAAATAGATGAAAACCAAGTCAAAAGCTTTAGAATTGTCATTGCTGCTTCTCCTGCAATGTGCAAATGTTGCTCCAGGCCTAGGCCCATTAGTAAATACTGTTAACAAACAATGCAAGAAATACATTCCAAGCATATTTGCAAGGAATTTTCCATTTCCGAATGTATTCTAAGTATTTGCAGGTCCAACTTATTCTTTCAGGACTGACAAAAGTTTCTCTGCAAGTCATGGAAAGTAACACATGGATTACAGCAATAAGAATAGCACTAAAGTCTACAAAATGCTTTAAGACATTTTTCTTACACTTTTCACTCTGACATTTCCTTAGAATAGTTCTGAAACAAGACAGTAAACTTACTCGTCAACTTGTCAGTGAAACAGGTTCACTGTAAAAACAATACTACAGATTTGCCTGCCAGAAGCTATGAACAGGATCATTTCTTACCCAAATGTATTTTGTCTCCTAAATAGAGCAATACAGAGTTTTGTCAAACTCTCTTGATACCTACAGTGCACAAGGAAGAAGTCATGTTAGTCATCTGCAGCCGTCATTCCTTTCACTGGATCTTTTTCTCTCATCTGCAAGAGAAAACACTATTCAAGTACTGATTCTCACATGAAGTTATCTCAAAATTTATTGGTATGGAACACGTTAAGCTACCTCCTTTATGCAAGACACTGATTATATCTGAGCATCTCAAATCAGTGTTTGTGACTATGCAACATGCAGGCACCATTTTGGTTAAGCTGCAGGTCCGCTAGGGATCTGGAACCATTATCCAAAGGGCAGAGCGTACATGAAACTATGATGAAATATCCTGAGGCATGAATGAAGAGAAGGGTGCAGTGCAAGACACCGATCATGGAACAATGTAATCATTATTACCAAATTCGTGTTTCTCATAGTAAGAACCCTGTTACATACTCCCACTACCTGCTTATAACACTTAGAGCTAAAAATCCTTTTACTGAACTGGTTTTTGGAAACTAATGAGGACAAAAATGACCATTCAGCTTTGGGTAAAAGCTAATAGAAGATATTAAAGCGGTAAATGAATCATTGCCACTCATACCCTCATTACCTGCGGTTCAATACATTTATTGGCTCGACAACAAACAGAAGGGGAAGTCCGTAACGATTAGAAGGAGATGCCAGCACAACAGAGTCATAGCGAATCATTCAAACCACAAGCAGCATGACCTAAATAGCAGGAGGACAATACACACTACGCTATGACAATGCAGCAGTCTTTCCCCTCTCTACTGTACTGGATAGAAACAGTTTCTCACACAACCCACACCTGCCCTGCTTTTCCACTGACCTCATCCAGCTGTCTCTTGGTCTCCTCCTCCATCCTACGAATGTCCTCCATAGTCAGATCAACCCACTTATCAAGCCAGCAAAAGAGCTGCCGATGGAAGTTTGTGAAGAGACGCTTTTCTTGCTGCAAAAGGAGGAGGAATAAAACATACAAGCAAGCTTACTCATAGGGCAATTAATATGGATCTAACCAGATCACAACAATGTTCAGCGATGTGTACACTGAAGAACCAGCTCCCTCACCCACCTTTCTATATAAGCTGCCACAATTGGAAACTGGAGTTAGCTAATTTTTATTCTTTTAACAGAATGTCTAGAGCCTTGAATCCCCAGAGAAATGCTTTTTTTTTTTTCAAGCCTAGACAGCAGCCTGCACAGTACATTGAAAGAATTAGTGAATGCTTTAGTAATTTCCTTTGATTTGACAGTATTGTTCTGACTGAATAAAGTGCTCCAGGTTGGGTTTACTTAGAGCATGATACTTGGCCTGAAGGTGCAGAAGAAAGGAGAAATAGAATAAAAGTATTTTCAAAATAATCCTTGACTTGCTAGAAACTGAAGGTTAGCCAGTGTAAAGGGTTGACATGCACCTATCTTGCTTTCTTCTTTTGCAGTGACCTAAAAGAAGCCTAAACTTGTTTTCCACAGCTGAAAACCTTTCAGCAGAGGCAACCAATGTGCACAAGCTACTTCAAGTTAGGAGCAATTTATTTCCATTTTATAGGAGATAAGCTGGACAAAATCATTGTATTAGAGATGGGTTTACAATGCCTCTTGGAAAGTTCTCATTAAGGAAGGACACTTCAGTTTTACCAATTATGGTTTCACATCTGATAACTTGCTCTCATCAAAAGCAGCTCAATGACTTTGACGCAAATGTGTAGCTGAAGAGACACTCATAAAGAGAAAGGGATTCAAGACACTGCTTTGTTCAGGGCTTTTGTTACAGGTATTTGAAATCCTGCAGCAGTATGGCCATTCCCCCTTAGAGTTCTCTTTAGATTATATCACCAGAGAATTGCTTTTGCAGAAGCAGCACTGTAGTTTATCAATATTAACCACTGAGAAGTCTCCATGATCTGAAGTCATAGGCATTTTACAAACATGGCATTGCCTGGAAAATTGCATGCACTGATTCCGAGGTCTAGCATCCTGATGCATGGGATATGAACTCCCCTTCATGGGTTATGAACTCTGCCACAGAAAGAGCTCGTTTCAGGATACCAATTACTCGTGTTTTAAGTTAATGAAGTTTCCCATTATCTGCTTATTTTTTAACATGGATTTTTCAAGCAGCAGACTGGGAAAGGAAAACATGACTAAGAGCTCTAGGACTTGCCAGAAAGATCCTCAGCTGATTAGGATCAGATAACTGAAGCTGTAGCTATCTTCCCACAAAAACATGTCTTGCCCCTGACCAGAACAGAATAGAATCATTAAGGTTGGAAAAGACCTCTAAGATCATCTAGTCCAACCGTCAGCCCAACACCACCACGCCTACTAAACCATGTCCCAAACTGCCACATCTACACGTTTTTTTGAATACCTCCAGGAATGGGGACTCCACCACCTCTCTGGGCAGCCTGTTCCAATGCTTGACCACTCCTTCAGTAAAGAAATTTTTCCTAATATCCAATCTAAACCTCCCCTGGTGCAACTTGAGGCCGTTTCCTCTCGTACTATCGCTAGTTACTTGGGAGAAGAGACCAACACCCACCTTGCTACAACCTCCGTTCAGGTAGTTGTAGAGCATGATAAGGTCTCCCCTCAGCCTCCTCTTCTCCAGACTAAACAACCCCAGTTCCCTCCTCATAAGACTTGTTCTCCAGACTCCTCACCAGCTTCGTTGCCCTTCTCTGGACACACTCCAGCAACTCAATGTCCTTCTCGTACTGAGGGGCCCAAAACTGAACACAGTATTCGAGGTGCAGCCTCACCAGTGCCGAGTACAGGCGCATGATCCCTTCCCTGCTCTGCTGGCCACACTATTCCTGACACAAGCCAGGATGCTATTGGCCGCCTTGGCCACTGGGCACACTGCTGACTCCCGTTCAGCCGGCTGTCTGTGTACCCACGCATCATCTCATCATTCACA
The DNA here is from genome assembly GCA_013401315.1 of Balaeniceps rex. Lineage (NCBI taxonomy): Eukaryota > Metazoa > Chordata > Aves > Pelecaniformes > Balaenicipitidae > Balaeniceps > Balaeniceps rex. Next base: position 10,303 of record VYZW01040539.1, on the reverse strand, counting down.
GATCAACTACCAAATGACTGCAATCCTCCGGCTGGATCTATTAAACAAAGCAAACCAGCCAGTTTACCTTCATACATTAGAGTGAAAACAGTTCAATAGCCAATTCACAGAACAATCAGCCAGCCCTGCCCTTGGATTAGCAGCAAATTGAATCCAACTTTAACTGATTGCAGTATATCAGGCAGAGGCCTTGACTGTATTGCCTAAGGTGACATGACTGGATTTCAAGTTAATATCTCCAGGCAGGATACACTATTAGATGGAGCTGAGGTGCTAAAGCAGATGGGAGATGAAACATGCTTTATTTCCACATCTCTCCCCATCAAAGAGCTCACTTACCTTCTGTATAAAGTTCTCAACTTTATTTTGCAGACCCCACCACTTGAACTTGACTGTTACCAGTTTGTAAGCACACATGTACGGACAATCTGTCTGTTTCCCCAACTCCTTCTGCAAAGACAAAAGATATTAACATCAGGACTCAGGTCAAATGTCTCCAGGAAAGCAGCTCCTTCATGTCATAATTATGAAGTCTTTCCACAATTCCTCACAATCACCTTGCATCCTCACACCTTGCCTATCTTTTATCGACAAGTTTTGTCATGTCTTTGCTCATCCCTTTTCCAGGCTATTTAAGACCATGATGAAAATAGACCCTAGTTTCCTCCACAGGTGTCCTTCCCTCCATTTTGGGAATGGACCATTCCTTCCTCTTCTCTGTTCTCCATTTTTTTTTTTCATTAAATTTATGCCTTTCAGTTTCTTCACTGTTATGCCATGGCTACTTAGTTTCCTTAAAAGTCTTTTGACAAAGTCCCCATCTAAAGCATTTTGGAAATAGATTATATCATCCGAGTCATGTACATAATTATAAAGCCTTAAAGAAAACTCCACAAGGTTTGTAAGGTGGACTTTCCTACTTCCTTTTACAAGAGCCATATCCACTCTTCCCAAGTGGATCATATCAACCCCAGCTTCTAAGTTTGCCTGCTAGAGACCAGACTTGCACACCCATAGCTCTCCAGATCTCATTCGGTGTCCCTTTTAAAGACTGGTATCATATTTGCACTTCTAGAGTCTTCAGATTCCAAGGATTTAAGTGAAAGGTTAAACACTGCTGCTCATAACTCAGCTATTTCATCCTTGAATTCTCTTGGGTGAACTCTTGGGCTGAACACCAGACAGCTCTGGTGATTTCTTGGAACTCATTCTATCTATTTGTACCAAGCTCTTCCATTTCCTTTAACTTCAGAACAGATTGCCAGCTGAATTCTGCATTTCTTTCTACAGAAGTGAATCCAATGTTTTACACATATGTCTGTGGCTCCAAGCCCCAATATCTATACTTGAGTCACGCAAACTGATACAGTTCCTGAACTCATGCAATACACACCTTCCAGTTGGGACCCAGAGGTCCACGTCCAGTCTTGACAGACTTAAATTTTGCCGGATCTTCTTCTGCCTTGTAATCCTATTGGATAGACACACAAGATTAAACACAAATTATCCTACTGTTACCCAGCTGCTCACAGTCACAAAGGATTTATTTTTCTGGTGAGCAAAGACTAACCTCTAACTGCCTTCTCAAGAGCTACTGTTTTCAGACTTCAACATTAGGTGAGGCACTCTTCAAGGAAACATATTTCTCCCCCCTGTGCTGTGTCCTAGACCTATGTGAAGAAGTGGTAACAAACTGATATGACCTTTGTAAGGACGCCTTTGGGGTAAGACTATCAGAAGACCTGGATAGGTTTCCTGTAACCACTCGTTCTTTGGGGGCTAAGCACTGCTGCTGCAGGAAACAGCTATGCTCTCTGGAGCTGTGGTATCTATTATTTTTCACAGCACTGTATCAGTATGATGCTCACATATTGCACACTAGAAAAAAAGTACAGTCAAACTCGCAATACCACCAAAAAGACACATTAGTTATCCCCCCTATTGCACAGCAAATGATTTGCAGCATTCCCTTCCTGCATGTTGGATTAAGACTGGGGTGTGTACTCTACTCCTACCCGCAATTCAATTAAAATGAAAACAAGCTCAAATCATCATCAGTTTAGTGCCAAAAGTGATCAATTGGTAGCATCTTCTTCAGGAGTGTTCTGCTCCACGTGACTTCTGCTTGCCGTCTGGCAGCATTTAATTCAGAGTAGTTTGTATTTGCAGATACAGCTTAGTACCTGCCTAACCTACCAGAATCAGATGCTACTCATGTTCTACCTAGTTTATCTTTATTGGAAAAAAAAACTAAAATAACTACTAGTTCTGGTTTAATACCCAAGGCCAAGTTTGAGAACAGGTAAATTAGCCATATTTGAATGGTATCAGAAATACTAAATGGAGAAACTCAAATAACATTCCATTTTTATGTATTTTTTTTTTTTCCCCCCAGTACAGAAACATGCCTTAGTTTCTTACAGTAACTGTAGTGATTCTTAGAACAAAGTATTAGCTACATGATTTCAAGATACACTTGTGAAGCCATGGGTCAGTTTCAAAAGGAGGCAGCTTAAAAAAGATGTATGGAAAGGGCAGTGCCATTTCTTGTTATTCAAGCATTATAATCAGCTGCAGTGCTGTAGAACTACATATACATACGGTTACACGCACTGTAAGGCTAAGCATCACATTTTACAGGCAGTATTGACATAGTTTTTAAAAGTGCTCTTCCTCTAGCTTGCTTAAACACTTTTAAGGAATGCCTTTCCTCCTCTTTCCATCCTCTCATTTGTCCTGTTACCTGTGGCCATCCCTGGGAACACAGTTTGTACATTATCCCTCTTTTAGCACAAGGTCTCCCACACTAGGGAGCTCTTACCCACCTACCATACCTTGGGAAGTACTTGACTCCGATCAGCAATGTCTATATAAATAGCTTCTACATTCTTCCATACATCTGGCTCCAGTTTATGAACCTGCAGTGAAAGTACAAGACTAACGTAACTGATTCAGCCACAGAACACTCCCATTCTAAGATCGCAAAAAAACAGAGGCAGATGCGGACACCCAGTGATCCCTCTCCACGTACGGAGAGGACACCGTGGTAAACACACAATCCGAGATCTTCTAAAGAAACAAAGGTGCTCACACAGAACAAGTGTTTGGGGGACATTTTTATTCAGCATATATGAGGAGCAAATGGGAGGGAGTCTCTGCCTTGCTAGTGCGATAAGCATTTCAAATCCAGGAACACAGCAAACAGACAGTTCCACACAGCAATTCTCTAATCTAGCACGGAAAGCAGCACTGTGACATTAAAGAGATGAATAAGACACACGACACAAGTACTTACATTCTCTTGTGTTCCAAGATCTGATTTATGCCAGGTTTCAATTTTGATCAGGAAGTCATCCTTCATATACTCATTCTGTCACCAAAATAAAGCTTCTTGTTACTCTTTGGATATATAACTTGTCTTCTTATTAGCTAGACAAGCAGTAGGAAAGTCAACTCAAAGAATTACAACTTAATTGGGGTTTGACTTAGGGAACTTCAGAATTATCTGTAAACAAATCATTGCTTTTAGAAAAATTGTTTGATCACTAAATACGTAAGATCAAATAAACCACAAGCTGTTCACTGAAAAAACATAAGTTCCATTGTTTCAGTGAAACATTTGGAGTTTATAAATAGCTTTTTCTTTAAAGGGCAATATCTGCCACTCTAAATAGAGTTTAGAAGGGGTAACATAAGTTAACTAGGCAGAAACTGTCTTTTCAAAGAGATTATTGATCTAGCACTGAGTACATATTTGGATGCAACTCTTCAAATGAACAATAATATTAAACTGATGTGTTGAGAGCTTTTGACACTGGAAAGGGAAGGGCCAAGAAGCACAGTTCTGCCAAGTAAGCAAAAAACTTTCCATTTCTCATTATTACTGTGAGTAGAAAAAGACTTCTAAAGGTAACCCTATCCTCCCTCAAGGGAGTAGAAACAAAAGCACAAGCCAGTGAAATACTCAGCATGTAAAAAGGAAATATCAAATTCAGAAGACAGATTACTCAAAGGGACATAATGGTATGAGCTAACATTCTTTCAATCAGTTTATCTAGGCAATGGCACATTCCCATGTGTAAAGCTGAGCATTGCTGCAGTAAAGAAAGATCTGCCCCTAGTTACAAAGTGTTTATGGATATGCCACAGTTGGTAAGAGGGTTTAATCTACATGATCATCCAATGACAAAAGCTGAAGTGCCTTTAGCTCAGGCTAAAGAGCTTCTTATACCCAGAACACTTCATTTCAGACATTACACATGCTTCCATAGATGATCAGTAAAAACAATACTTACTGTAATAACTGGTCCAAGAAATCAACACATGAAAAGAAAGAGATACAGTACTTTAGTGAAAAAAGAATGCACAGCAACCATTGCCCTCCTCCCGCTATTAGCCAAACAGGGGCAACTTCAGCTTCCCAGGGGGCTGCTGATACTACTGAGGAAAAAACCCTGCAAGTCGACAAAAAACAGCTAACTTCATCCCCTTCTCCTCTGGAAATTCTCAGACTTGGAGAAACCCAGAGGGGCAGCAGTTAATTATGTACTGCCACTTCTGCTCTCTGGACTCCAGCCAGCTGGATGAGAAGATGGAATAAGTACGTTCAGCTGACGGCATTTTACCAATCCTTTCTCAGCTTGCCGATAAGAAACCTCTCTGTAGTTCTGAAGTAAACACATGCTGAATTCCAGGCCAGTGCAGACCTCATCACTCCTGCATGCAGTAACCAGACCCTCTGCATCTCTACTGCTCATGGTAACTAAACTCGCTGGATAGTAAAGCTCAATTATTCAACACAGAAAAGCAGTTAAAGATCCTGTAACAGTCAGCATCTGTTCCACCTGAGCCAGACTGCGTTAGCATTTCTACTCTAAGAATAAGGATGTCTGAAGCTGGAGTTGAACTTTGGTCATTTGTTCTGAAGTTTAACATGAGGGCTTTACTAAGAAGCAATTTTGTTTTAAAAGTACTATTACAATTTGTGAATTTCCAACTCAACACCCTGTAGACAGTACCATCCCTTATCACCCATCATGCACATCCAGCTACCTTAAATGCCTACTTCTGGGCTTTGGACTGCTCTAAACCCCTAACAATGTGAAAATTGCTTTTTACAGCAATTTACAGAAGGCTAATTATTTAGACTGACATGTTGGGGTGGAGGGAGAGAACAAGCAAGCAGAGCTGAGGCTAATTTTTGAAAGGCTGAATTTCATCTCAAAGAACATTTCATTATTTCTGCAAGAATGATTTTTTTTCCTGCTAGTCCACACAAAATACTGAATAAACCAGTGGTAATTATAAACCAGAGCCTTCCCACGACAAACTGCTTTTCCATGACTATGCAGCTGCCTTAAAACAGGTTCCTTCACCTTACTAATTTCTTCTCTATGGAGAAGACTCCTCATTTGTAAAGCAAACAAATTAATCTCTTTAGAAATGTCCATTAAAACGTAGATGCTCAGCCTGCTACAAATTATGGCCTGCACTTGAGGCATTACAGCAGCTACTCCTACACATTTCAGCTGCAGTTGTAACTTCTCAATTTCTTGACATTTGGCCACAGGCATCTCATGCTGACACCCAGAAGAGTGGAACACACATCGAACTGCTTATCTAAAAACATCTAAGCGACATTAATATTTAAGTCAGACTGCAGAAAAGAACCAAGAACACTGTTCTCCTTGGCACTAGCCCACAGTTATAACTATTAG
>VYZW01040529.1:2285-19910 GCA_013401315.1 Balaeniceps rex | reverse complement strand
GGGCAGAACACCAGGGATGTTCATTCAAGATAGGGATATGTACACAGAAGGGAGCCAAGAACTGATACCATGGGGAGGAGTGAGCCATGTCGAAGAAATTGCTCTGCTCAGCTTGTTGGTATGTAGAATGGAGAGCGGTAGAGAGAGTGTGACTGAAGTCCTGTTAGAAAGAGGTGGGTTATGTGCTAAGAGGGAAGATCAGGTCTTGGCTTGTGGCAGAGGCACGTGCTTGGTGTGGGTGGACAGTAGGAAACAGTGCCATGTGGATCTGGTTTGTGTAGATACGCAGGGAAGCATGAGAGGGAGAGAGTTGCATACTCCCTCCTGCAACTGGAATTCCACTGACGTGGTCAGGAAGTTTAGTGACTTCTAGTCTAGCTAGTCTAGAGAGTGGAAGCCTTTGCCGCTGCAGCTCCTTAGTTAGCCCTCAGCAACTTGCTGCTCCTAGGCATGTCTTGGCTTCCTTTAGCTCTGCAAAGAGAATCGGGGAGGCAGTTGATGGACACTGTTACTCAGATAAGTATCATTTGCAGTGATTTTTGTCAGTATGTAAATTACCCTTTCTCTCCTTGAGAACATAATCCCTTCTCGAGAACCTTCTGGTGCATGGCACCTCATGCATTTTGCTGTTGAAAGTGATCACGTTTTGTTTTGTATCAATCCTATATGTTTTCATAGAATCCTAATGTGTAAATTAAAAAAAAAAAAAAAGGAAAATGAAAACCCTTAAAGTATTATTTTTATTTCCCATGCTGTGTACAAGTATTTGGTTTGCTTTGCCTAGGCCTTGTAATTATAAGACCACCAAGAATTAAGAGTACTGTTCACTCTTCAGATTTAATTCTGTTTGCTGCACAGGTCGGATTGTCACCAGAAGCCCGAGATCAAATGAGGAAAATGTTGTGCCAGAAAGAGTCTAATTATATTCGGCTACGAAGAGCTAAAATGGACAAGTCGATGTTTGTAAAAATTAAAACCCTGGGAGTTGGTGCATTTGGAGAAGTTTGCCTAGCAAGAAAAGTGGATACTAATGCTTTATATGCCACAAAAACTCTGAGGAAAAAAGATGTGTTGCTTAGAAATCAAGTTGCTCATGTTAAAGCTGAGCGGGATATCCTTGCAGAAGCTGATAATGAATGGGTGGTTCGCCTGTACTATTCATTCCAAGATAAGGACAATTTGTACTTTGTAATGGACTACATTCCAGGAGGTGATATGATGAGTCTCCTAATTAGAATGGGTGTCTTTCCAGAAAATCTGGCACGGTTCTACACAGCAGAATTGACCTGCGCAGTTGAAAGCGTTCATAAAATGGGCTTCATCCACAGAGATATTAAACCTGATAATATCCTGATAGACCGCGATGGTCATATTAAATTGACTGACTTCGGGCTCTGTACAGGTTTTCGATGGACCCATGATTCAAAATACTACCAGAGCGGTAAGAGAAATATAAAAGGTTTCCTTGTTATTTTGTTGACGTGTCATTCTTTGCAAGGAATTAAATAATAAATGAGTAGAAAGATGCTTGTGCTGTTTCCTTTCTGAATAATAATGCATCTAACAATATGCCTGCACACCGCTCAAATTATAGAAAGCAACGTTTAGTTAGGGAGAGTTTCTAAGTGTAAACATTAATTCCTTAAGGGAGGAATAAGCTATGCTGCTGCAAGTTTGTCCCATTAGTGGCTTCTGAAATGTGGAGAGAGAAAATCACTGCAGTAGCAAGATAATTACATAGACAGCAGCCGTAACTCTGTTTTGAAGATAGGACTGATGTTTTAAATTTAATTGTTCTTGAAAACCTTGCCCAAGTTCTGAGTCTCTCATGTACTTCCTTTTAGCGTAACCTATTGATTTCTGAGAAGGGTTTAAGTAAGCTTTTAAAAATCCTACTTGATGACTTAAAAAGCTAGAGCAAAAAAATTGTCACAGTTCTGAGAGTGATAAAATACAGGTGTTGTAATAACCTGGTTTTAATTTTCAAAAATAAGAACATACCTTCAAAGACAATTTTTAAATTACTTTTGACTTGTTTTTATCAAAATATCATGTATCTTAGGCCAGACTGTTACACAGTCTCTGGAGAGAAGTTGAAGATTTAAAATCTGATTTTATTTTTTGATGGTTTAAATGTTGGGTTTTTTTCTGTTTACATAAGAACAATATACCCCCTGTACCGCCAATGTGGTTACGTTACGGAAAAACTGAGAAAAGATCAAACTCAATAAGTTAATTTTTGACATAATTACGGGAAATTTAAGTCCTCAGAAGTTGGTATTTTATATCATAAGCAAAAAGTCAAAATCCGGAAAATGATGACTTTTCTAGCTCTCGAGTATTGAAATTGAAACAGATTGTGTCTTATAACAAGAAATGTTAACAGGTAAAGAAAATGATGTACTAGTTAAGAACTAAAGTAATCTTCCTCAACTTTGGCATCTTTCTCACTCAATTATAGGTGATCATGCGCGTCAAGACAGTATGGATTTCAGCAATGAATGGGGTGACCCAGCAAATTGCAGGTGTGGAGATCGGCTGAAGCCACTTGAACGTAGGGCTGCACGTCAGCATCAGCGTTGTCTGGCCCATTCTCTTGTTGGCACACCCAATTACATTGCGCCAGAAGTATTGTTACGAACAGGTAGTGCATTTTTGTACTGTAATCTCACTGCAAAGTAACTGATATTCAGGTAGCTTGCTTCACCTTTCTTACACTGCCACTTTCCCAAGTATATAATATTTGGACAAAAAAAAATAGTTGTTAATATGGAAATCTTAAGTATTGAATAGAATTTGCTTGTGAACCTTTTTTATTCTTAGAAATACAAGATTAAAATTATACTAAGGCTTTGACTACCTTGTTTTGACTTCATTTCAGGTTACACACAGTTGTGTGACTGGTGGAGTGTTGGAGTAATTCTCTTTGAAATGTTAGTGGGGCAGCCTCCATTCCTAGCACAAACACCACTGGAAACACAAATGAAGGTAACTTTAAAATTCTGGTATTAACAGTCTGAAAAAGCAGGCTTGAAATTTACATAGCCTTTATAATTTGTAATGGAATCAAAAGTGATTTTTGAGAGTGCTGCTCTATCCAAGCATGCTATAAACTAACAAGATTTTAAACTTTACATTACTGTGCTGGTGCACTTAATTTGTAAAGGGGCTTGAAGGATCACATTCATATCTTTTTATCTGGTCATACAGTAAACACGCCAACTAAAACTCACATTTCAGATATCAGCCGTTCCCTTTCGCTTCTTGCACCCGTTCCAGTTATTATTTCTACTTTTCTTCTCCTCTTTCAGCCTCTGGGTGTTCTTTTCCCACCACTTGGCTTCCATGCCCTCTCACCTGCAGACGATTTCCATTGGTGATGTATCTGCAGGTGCTCATTGTGCAAAGGTGGAGGAGCAGCAGGTGACCATGGCTGCTCAGGGTTACTGGCAGCTCAGAGCCATTGGTCCCTTCCTTCCTGAGCCCTAGCTGTTTCAGAGAAACCACCAGGGCAATCTTCTGCAGGTGCCATCTTTGCAAAACTGCATTCAGCTTGCCAGATACTAGTTGGCTCAAATGTAGTGCAGTATTGATTTATTTTAACTTTAAATCTGTTAATCTTTCCAGTGCATCAAATAAATCAAAATTCGTTTGCCTCACCTTTTTAAGATTGTAAGCCACGTGCCTAATCTCAGGTTCCAGGTGCTGGATTTTATGGTATCTTTGTTGGCTTATAGCAGGGGCATTATGTGCCAGACTCTAGGTTGGATTTGGGATGTGAATAAATCCTTTACCTGGATTTTGCCAGTTTTCCAGACAAAACATTCCTTGTGTTTCTGAAAGAGCAGCTTCACGTTTTCCCTTCTCTACTGTGAAAACACTTGCACATGTTAAATGATTGCTTTGTGGCTGTTTGGTTGTTTTGTTTTGTTGTTTTAATTTTCACTGTGTTTTTTCCTTTTTATGGAATTGTAAATGAAATAACACCTCTTTTTGCTTTAAAGGTTATCAACTGGCAAACTGCACTTCATATTCCACCTCAAGCTAAATTGACTCCAGAGGCCTCTGACCTTATTATTAAACTCTGCCGAGGGCCAGAAGATCGTTTAGGCAAGAACGGTGCAGATGAAATAAAAGCTCATCCCTTTTTTAAGACAATTGATTTTTCAAGCGATCTACGGCGGCAGTCTGCTTTCTACATTCCCAAAATTGCTCATCCTACGGACACGTCAAACTTTGATCCAGTTGATCCAGATAAATTGTGGAGTGATGATGATAAGGAAGGGAACAGAAATGATACACTTAACGGGTGGTACAAAAATGGAAAACATCCTGAACATGCTTTTTATGAGTTCACCTTCCGAAGGTTTTTTGATGACAATGGCTACCCATACAACAATCCAAAGCCCATTGAGTATGAGTATGGTAGTTCCCAAAACTCAGAACAGCAGTCAGATGATGATGATGATGATGATGATGATGAACAGGCAGGTAGAGGAGTTCAAAATCGTGACCTGGTTTATGTTTAGTAGAGGAATAAAGATTAAAAACTAAATAAACTTACTTTGCAGCTGCAATTTTTGAAAAGTCTCTTCTCTTAAGAGAATTGAGAGAACATTGCTTTTTTTTTTTTTAAAAACACTAAGAAAATTGTGTCTTCTCTTTCCCTCTCTGTACGTTTTGTTTCCCCAGAATACAGGGAAATCCTTCTCAAATATTAATTTATTCCAGCATTGTTAAGTGTTTAATTTAGAAGAGATTTGGTATTAGGTGAAAAAAAAATTTGTTTGAATTTTATTATCGGTTCTCTGTACTCTAAGTACTCAAAATAGGAAATAGTGATGATTCCCCCCCCGCCCCCGCCAAAGACGATGCCCGGTATCTATTTGTACGTATACTGAATAATTTTAGAAAATAAATCTCTGCTTCATAATTTTTAATGACAATTTTTCCTTGCATTGACCAAATCTAAAACCTGCTTTACACTAATAAAGTGCTCTGATACATTTCTAAAGGTGGGGGGGAGACTGCTGTACCCTCACTTCTTACTGTATTTAGCCTAATTATTCGGAGTGTTGGAAAAACTGAGCCATCTATCTGGTGAAATGTTTCCAGCTGCTGTGGTAGTGGCATAGTTCTCAGCTTTGGAACAAGAAAGTGTCAGTCTTGGCTACAGTATGATTGTAAAGTGATAAAGCATTAGAACTAGTACTTTATTAAAAAGCAATTGAATTTGACATGAATGCTGCAGCACGTGACTGGTACTCTCAAAGCAGAAGGACTGCTCACTCAAACAGCTTGATTGTCTCCTGTCATCAGCTCTATAGTTATGAGAGGAAAAGAGCTTTAGGAAAAACATTTTCTGAAATCTAGTTTAATTTTCTGACTACAACCAAACTGTAAAGTGTGTACAGTTCTGCTTTAGTTGGAATTTTTAGTTTGAAAAATAAATTTTAGAATAGTTTCTTTATTATATGTTTATAGTAATGGGAAAAGATTACAAATTATGGCTTTTGAGGCTGTTGCGGAGACCAGTTTCATTTGGCTTTAACGATTTTCCTCCTAGTTACACAGACAGTGAGGAGAAATGTCATGCACCAGTCCATCCAAGCCGTCAGTACAGTTTTGGTGGTCCATCTTTCACAGCCCAATTCAGAACAGAATTAGGAACTTAGGGCTGTGTCTGTTGCCTCCTGCCTGGCTGTGTTCGTAATTTCCCGCAGGTGAGCAGGATCCCCATCGGACCTCGTGGTGGGTGGGTACTGAGCCTGTTGAGGTTACTGGGAGCAGGGAGGGGGGCAACCCTCTAAGCAGCTTCCCTGAGACAGAACCAGGAGTTACAGATGAGAGGCAGAAAGAATTACGTTTTTTATCTATCTCTCTCTTCTCCTTTCTCCTGAGGCTAACAGAGTAGTAAAGAAAATGCACTATTTTTAGTAAACTTCATGTCTTTTAAAACATTTCCTCCTCCTTGGAATTGAATTCCAGTGGATAATCTAATAACATGCCTGTAAGCATTGCTTTCTTGAATTATTATTTGGCCATTGCACTGGCATTGTGACTATCTAAGCATTGTGAAATTGGTGTTCACAGCTGTTCTCGCAGCAAACGCACTATTTTACTTTTCTCACCAAGCTGGCTTAAGAAATTCTTCTGCGCTTCCGGCCATCCATTCCCTTTCTGTGCTCCAGTTCAGTGTCTGTCTCTGTGCCCGTGCAACTGTCTGTAGTACTGTGCTAAATACTGGATCAGTGAAAAAACTGCCTGGTGCTTAGCGTTTGGAGGTTTCTTTCTTGTAAGCATGTTAATTTGAGGGATCCAGTTCCCAGTGTGGTCCAAAAAATTATTTATATTGGCATAACTGAGGAAGGAGTGAACTGCAATAAAGGGGGTTGGCAGCGTGGGAGCTTCTTAAACGGACTTTGTCACGGGAGAAAACATTTGTGGAAGTTCATCCCTCTACTGTGAAGTGCTTATCATGGTTAGAAGATGGTTATGAAAAATCGTTTTCTCAAGCAGGTAGTTAGTTACTTTCTATAATGAAAATGGGTTTGTAGCTCAATAAAACAATTCATGTTCTGCCTGCCTGTTCCACAGCTGTTGAAATAGTTTTTATGAGTCATTTCATTTAGCTTACATATTATAAAATGGCTGCAGTGTATAACTACTCCATTTTATATATTATGTAAAAAAGATTGTTTTCCATGTAAATAAACCTTTAAAGATTATCCTCCTTCATAGTAAGTATCCCAGTAAAACTGGTCTACTTGTCGTGGAGTAAAGTATAATATATTACTGCTTAAAGGTAATTTAATCAAGTCTGCCTTACCATTTGTGAAGTGTGCAGAGAAAATAATGTCAGTTCTTCATTACGTTGACTGTTAAAATTGCCTTTTTATCTGAGTATATTTTTCCTCTGCCTGCATTGTATTATGTTCTATTCCTGTTTCATGCTATAACTGGTCTTTAGCCAATGTGTTTTAAAAAAAAAAGTCTGTAAAGGCACCACGGTTCTATTCAAGCAAAACTAATTGCTTTTATTAAAGGAAATTACTGAGTCTTTTAAGGACATGTGCAAGTACTGAAATATTAAATATTATTTTACCATTCTAAATAAATATAGGAAGACCTCACATCTTTAGAATTTGGTAGATGCTTCTGGCATTTTCTGTTATCTTGTGTTAGAAGTTGTAATGTACCTTGTTTGAATTTTGCCACCTATATGCTGCAGTATTATATATTTCCTTGCAAAAATGCAGTGTGTTACAGTCCAAGTTCTCTGAGAAAGTTATGCGTAAATGTTGTCACAACTCCAACATGCTATGCCTTACCCATGTTTTGAAACTTCACGTTTCATACGTAGATTCAGAGTCTATCAAGATTCTTCATAGCTGCTGCTTAAAACATGGGTATTTCACTGGTGACCTGTGATGGGGATTGGTTTGTACAGGCAGTTGAGAAGAGAAACTCCTAATCAGCAGCTGTGGAATTCTGCAGTAAGTTTTATTTCAGGTTACTTTCACTTTGTAAAGCATGACAATAAATTTCTCTTCTGTGTGCCCTTGTATACATATTAATTGTATTTATAAAATGTTCTGTAATCCCATAACTGTACTGTAAATACTATTTGATATTCAGTGGCATTCTATCCTAGGGCAGGCCCTCTTGCTGTATCTTTTCTATCCTCAATTTGTAATAGAATCTATAGAATATATGGCTAGAAAGTCTCTTTGAGACTGACGTATCTTCTGCTGTTGCAAAGCTGTGAGTGGGAATGATTTATTTAGACTCCTTTTAATATTATTCAGCTAATAGGCAGTGCAGTGGGTGGGTTCTTAGATGCTGCTGCTGTCACCCAAGATATGATTAGGCTTTGGTTTCAGATGTCTTTGGTGTTTCACATCAGACCTTTAATCTGTTTGCTTTAATCCAGCCAAAGCAAAAAGATAAAAAATTGGGTCAATGTTGTAGTAAAATGTTTGAATGCCTTAAGATGCTCTTGATAAAGGCGCTCTTCAAGTTTACTGATTTATGTATATCTATATGGATATATATAGATATATTCCATGTGTGTATATGTGTATATATAATGTCTTTTTTTGTATTATAAATGACTTTCTGACTGTCAGTTCTTTTGGATCCTCCAATTAAATACATAGACCACCACACAATTCTGCTTAAGCACATTATTCATTTATTACGTGCCTAGCTAGTAAACTTAACAATCTTACATTATCTCATGGCCATAGTAAGTTACTCACCAGTCTTTTGAGTATTATGTAGTTGTCTCTGTCACTACACGGGCATCCCCTTTTGCCAGATCTCTGCATACCTGTAGTCCAGCTACCTGTGTGGTATGCGATCTCTGAATGCTTACTGGTATGTTTGGGTTTTATAGGGTTACGTGGTGGTGGCTTGGACCATAATCGCCAAATCCCCTGATGTTTGTATGAAAAGAACGTGCATCTTGCACACTGACTTTCCCAGTTGGTATCCCAGAGTGTCCCTGCAGGAGTGCCAGACTTGCTGTTTGTGCCCAGTAGTTGAGGAGCTGAGGCTTCCTTGCCCCTGAACTGTTAGTGCAGCATGCATATTTGACCTAGGGGACATGATTGAACAGTTGCATTGAAGCAACTTTTAAGTAATTGTCAGAATAAATGAGAGAATTCCAGCACTTGTGAACAGCCTAACTGAATTATCAGCTACTGGTAATCGGTGACGTTCCTTCTGAGTTTTAGAAACTCTCTCTGTTTTCTCAGAATCAGTTTCTGTAGTGTAACACCTGCTGGGGTAATAAAAAATAACAGTCTTTTTAAGAAGTGTTAATTGTTGTTTTGGCTAATCAAATATGTAAATGTAAACATTAGTTGCCCAACTGCATTTATTTTTCTTCCCTTCTCCTTTGTACCCCTCTCCTCCAAGTCCCCTTTACGCTGCCACAGCTCTACTGATGAACAAAAAAATTGCATATGTTTAATAGCAGAAATGTTATTGTACTTAGCTGTCATCTCATGTTTGTAACCTGTTCTCGAAAGTATACATTTTGATGTTTAAGAGTGCAAGTTATTGGTGCTCTTTCCCTGTCCTCTGCTGCCTCTTTCGTCAAAATAATTAAATCTTAGTTATTTATTACTCATATATCATGTATCATGAAGCTATTCCTTCTCTTAAGAGAGTTATGACAACAAATCACAGCTTTTGTGTTTATTAGGAGGGGAAATTGTCTTTGAAAAAGTCCAGTTCTTTAAATGCACATCTCAAACTGCTGATGCAGAAACCAGTGTCTTATTGCAGAGACACTATTATGTCCCAATTCTTTTACTTTGGTTTGGGGGTGGGAAGGAAGTACAGCACCATTTTTCATTCATTAGCAACCTATGAACAGAAGAAGGGTAATCCCTCCAGCTCCGATCAGCCAAGTGATGTGATACAGTAACACTTAGAATTTTAAAAATTCATCAACAGCTTTTTTTATCTTATAGCTAAAATAATGTAGAAACTATTGTTTTAAATTCAGACACTCGTTAAAGGGATAGACTGAAGTCGCCAATTTAACAATGTTAAATGGGTAAAAATGTGAGAGCAGAAGGGTAAGAATGGGTGTGATAAACTTAATTAAAAGACTACACAGTGCTGCAGTTGTTCTGAGTTCATCCCAATGGACTATCATAAACCTGCTGCATGGTGCCCAACCTTTAGATCCTATTTGTTGCTAAGCAGCTGAGTCTATTTAGATGGGCGATAAGTTACTGCTCCATCAGGGACACCGTACTCAAGGACAGTTTCCTGTGGCTTACTGAGCTCGGGATCTGGTTTTGCTAAGCCCTGTAGTACCTGATGTGTTTTCTTTCCCAGAACAACACCCTTTATAAGTTTGAAGAGCTGGAGACAGTCACCAAGAAATGAATATGTGGAAAAAAAAAATGGATACATGCTCTTCACTAGGCAAAACCCATCTTTGCAAGTATGGAAAGTAAATAGCTGAATGAAGCCCTTCTTCACGGATTGATTCTCCTGCTCAGCCTGCTGACCATCATGGTGGGCCCAGTCTGTGCTGGTAGCACCCGATTCCTCACCATGCTGCATCTTTCCTCCTTGGAGGTATAAACTTGCCTTTTATTTGGCCTATCCGTGCTCTCAGGCCTCTTGTGTGCTACTGTCGGGTTACACCTGTAGCAACACCTACCAACTCTCCCCACAGTCCTGCGTTAAATACACTGGAAAAAAAAAAAAAAAAGATCTTCCTGTTGCTGTAATTCTTTCAACGCCTTTGGGAAGAGACTTAATCCCCTTTTCACAGGGCTGTTTCCCTCAACCGCCGCCGCGGGCTTTCAAACCGTTTGAAAGCTCGCGGCGGCGCAGGCGCAGTCCGTCCTTGTCACCTTCTACTGACGAAAGCGGGAAGCACTTCCCACGCCGGCATTGGTGGTTCAGTGGTAGAATTCTCGCCTGCCACGCGGGAGGCCCGGGTTCGATTCCCGGCCAATGCAGCTGCATTCCTCCCCTACCCTTTCCCCAGCAATTTTGTTTCCCCCCCGCCTTTTTCCTTAAAAATTAAAAAAAAAAAAAGAGTTTATCGCTGTCAGTAATAACGCTAAAACAAACCCCAACAAGTTATCGGCCTGGCTGGGCGAAATTTTAAACCCCCGTCACGCAGAACGCCGCCTCGCCGGGCTGGAAGTGACGCAGCCGGATTTGCCTTCAAACTGCCGGCGGCGGCGGTGCGGGAGGAGGCGGGCGAGGCCGGGGTGGGGCTAACGCCGCTGGAGGAGGAGGAGGAGGAGGAGGAGGAAGAGGAGGAAGCAGTAGAAGCGGAGGGGTTGTGGCTGCTGGGAGCTGCTGCCGCGGTGGGACCGAGCTGTGGAGAGGAGTAAGTGACGCCAGGTATTTTCCCTCCTTATGGCGGCCAGGCTGTCTGTCCCCCGCCCCGTCGCGGGGTGCTTCCCCCCTGCGTCTGGCGGGGGCCGTGCGCTGCCCCAGCTCGGCCTGAGGTGAGGGGCTGCCTGCCTGAGGCGAGAGGCCACGCTCGCACCCCGCGTGGCGTGGGTCGCCTTGAGGGGAGCCGGGCACCTCTCCGCCCTGGACGGGACGAAGGAGCCGTGGGCCGCCCTGAGGGGTGCCGGGCACCTCTCTGCCCCGGGCGGGAGGAAGGAGAGTTTCGGCTTCTCTGTCCTGCGGCCCAGGGGCCGGGCGCTGCTTTGGAGAGCGTGAGTCGCCGCGGTCGTTGCTGTCGTGACACCCGTGACCATTACACCGTGCTCAGCGGTCTTATGTCACTGCTGTAGCTTACACGTGCTCGGAGCCGCACGGGGCATCACCGTGGCGTCCCTAAAGTCATCGAAAGGCGACTGCCGGCAGGGGTATGGCTGCTCAGCACCCTACCCCTGGGGAGTCAGAGTGGGTGGGCTGCCGTGTTACAGCACCAGTGGCACTAGTTCAAACACTGAACTTCGGTTCGTACTTCTCCCTTCCCCCCCCACCTTTTTTTTTTTTTTTTTTTTTTTTTTTATATAAATTTTTTTCTTATTTTTCTGTTTTTTTTTCAAACAGAGAAANNTGCCCCCCCCCCCCCCCTTTTTTTTTTTTTTTTCTTCTTAATGAAGTAAGCTTTTTGCAATTATGCTAGTTTTCTCTGCAAACAGAGAAAAGTAGTAGGCATCAATTCTAGATATCATTCTGCTGCAGACCCTTCTAAATTGGTTGGACTCGATGTTCTTAAAGGTCTTTTCCAACCAAATGATTCTGTGAAATTTTCTGAAATTTGCTAATTTAACATTGACCATCTAAAAGAATGCCAATGGAGTAATACGATTTTTTTTTAAGTCTTTTGAAAGGTTTAGCCTTGAAAACAAAATCATCTGCCAACAGTGTATCTACCTAACAATTTTTTTTTTTGCGTAAAAAGCTAAGTATGCTTATGTTCATGGTTGCTGGTGTTTTTTCTTGCTACCGTTACTGTTAAATACAGTAAGTGGATGAGAACCAGTTTGTTTAGTATCCAGTAAGTCTGTCAACTCTTCTGTTTCCCAAGTAATTAACACAATAGCTTGTTGATACCAAATGTTGCTAGGAGTGGATGTTATGAAGAGGAGTATTAAAACTGGAAGGGAGCTTGGAGGTGATGCAGTCCAATTGCAGGCCACCATGATCAGTAGAAAATGATTCCTGAAAGCTATTACTTTAGGGTTTTTTTCTCTTCTAGCTTGCTGAGAGAACTTCCCAAATTTTACATGGTTACTTTGATGTCAGAGCCTGTATAGCAGGCTGAAATAAAGGAAACATGTACAGTCTGCCAAAATTCAGGCTCTGGCTTAGTCCAAACATTAAGGTCGGACTGAAGGACTCTTTGGAAGTATTTTCCTTGTATGGCTTGTGCTGTTCTCTGAGTTCTCAGAGTAGCTGATGGGTCCCCCATAGTAACTGATAGAACCCAACTTTAACCTTCACTCCCTGCATATCGATCTCTTCTTTTATTTTTTTAAAGTTGGGGGGATTTCTTTGTGAAACAGGATTGCTGTTGTGTTCGGGTACAGCTTCCCAAATTCTAATGTATGAACGCAAGCAGAAATTACTTATAGTTGTTCCTTATGATAATTCCTTCCATCACGTTTTCCACCATGACTTTATCCCCAGTGTTTTCTTGATGGTGGTCAAGCTGTTATCTTTGAAATAAAATATACAAATAAGTTCCAAAGCCTCATTCTCAAAAGTTGTAGGTATCTTGAACCTTTGTTAGGTTTCAACCCCTGCTGCTTTTGGCTGTTCCAAACTCTAGAGTTAATTTGATGGGTTTCTATTGTGTTAGTTTCAGGGAACCGTATATGCTCACAGCTAGTGTAGAGTGAGTATTCGTATTGTGAAGTGTGTGTGTCTGTACACAGTGTAGAATTAAACTTGTAAGACAAAGTGTTTAGGTTATTCTCCTTATATTGTGTTTGCTGTAAACTTTACAAGCTCATTACTATTTCAGTTGCTGTTGGAACACAGATAACTTCACTGGGCACGATTCATGGAAAGGTCATAGCTGATAATTGCAGCTGTGCTGCTTTGACATCCTGTTACGTGATAGTACTAGGTATTTGTAAATACTTTAAAAATTATNCCCTTTGTTTTTGGGGGGTTTTTTGTTGGGTTTTTTGGGGGGATTTTTTTTTTTTTTTTTTTTTTCCAGTTCCTTCAGGTCTGGTTTAACTCTGGATTTGTGCGTACTCGCACCTCTCCCACGTGTGTCTTACACCCTACTCTGAGCTGCCACTATCTACTATGACTTTCTGCTGCAAACTTTAATCTGGTTTCAGATTAGTGCTCTAACTCCATTTTTTCCCTGTCTTAGAACTGTTTCAGCATCTTCAGTTACAGGTGCAGTAAGCCTGTGGACTCGCATTAGTGTATCAGCTCTGACACTGCCTGTATTCAAGTGGCAGCAGCAGTGACATGTCCAGGCATAAGCAGAGCCAGCAGCTTTTTCTGCCCCATTTGTGCAAAAGAGCCTTGTATTTGGAAGCCACTTCAAGCTCTTCTGCTCTTATGACTCAACATGAAGCAACAAATTAAATTGGTTTTCTAGTTTAAACTAAATTCTCTTGCATTTTCAGTACCACTGATGAAACAGATGGATTCCTCATTTTTTGTTGGAATTACTACTTTTGGTTATGTTGGAAACATTATAAATTTAAGTGAGCACCTTCTTCCTCCCCCCTGCCACGTGAGATGTTAGCTCATTCTTCTTCTGTGTCTGTTTCTGCTTTCTGTCCTTCCTTTCTCTGTCTTCTCTCACCTGAAAATCACATTTACTCTTTTGTTATGTGCAATACTGTAATTTTGGTCCCAAGCTTTCATTTGTTTCTGACTTAGCCTCTTTAGGTTTTTCTTTGATTCTTGCTATTTTCACATTNTAAACAGAATTGCTGTTCTGCTTGGATTGCTCTACAGCATTCAGTGTAAAAAAAAAAAAAAGTTATCTATGACTTCTCTCTGTGTTTGAAAGTCTAGTTTGGCTTTAGTAACTTGCTATTACTTGATTTTTAAAATGTTTATTAGCATCTTGCTCAACTTGTGATTTCAGTAGTGTTAGTCATCGGTTTGAATTCTCAGGACAGGCAAACAGGTGTATCTGGTAGGATGAGCAGGAGTGGAAAAGCTTGTTCTTAAATATAGCAGGGAAAACTTCAGTAATATCTATGTGACGATCCATACAGCAGTTGACAAACATCTTCAGGCTCTTTCTCCTGAGGTAAAAACCAACAAAACTCCCAAGTCAAACTCTGTCTCCAAAGCCTAATTAGACTGGGATATGGTAGTCTTTGTAGTTGCTGGTCACATTAACTGTATCAGCTTGTAGCTGTATCGTTTTGGCCAGCTCAGCGAGTCTCTGGCCAGAGTGAGATTATATAGTGTAGGTTCTTTGATAGCAGGTTTCCAGACTCAACCCCACGGGTCCCTTCTGTGTGGATGGGTGTGGGCTGTCAGAGACCTGTCTTCAGCTCTGCTGCTGCCAGAGTTTTGCTCTTTGGGCTGAAACTTTTCACAGCAGCTCTCTGCTTCAAAGGAAACTGGGCAAGGAAGAGCAAGGAAGGAAAAAGAAGAGGATGTTGGCTCAGGAATGTATCAGCTGTGTGTCTGTGCATAAAGGTACTTGGGAAGGGGACAGAAAAAGGAGTGGAAGTCTTAAAATGTTTGATTTGTACTTAGCAGCCCCTCTTTACAACAGGGAGCTAATGTTTTAGCAGTAGACTGTCTGGTGTGTGCAAAGTGTGGCTTCTGAAACCTCTGATAACGCCTCTGAATTTGACCATGACCTGGTCTTGAAATGTGTTCAGTCTTAAGTCTGTTTATTGCGCATGTGAGTTTGGTACCTCTTACATTCTTTAAATAGTTGATCCGTATCAAGTATGCTTCATCTCAGGGCTTAGCCGTAATTGCTTGTCTGCAATTGCTTCTTATTGGTACTGGGTACAGGTACTGAAATGAGAGCAAGACGACTCTCTTGCACGCATGTTTATTTGTTTATTTTTATGTTTTCTGTGCTTGGTTCTAGGAAATTAGAAGAGTGGGGAAATTCTTGGTGTGCAAGAGACAGGAAAAGTGGAGACAGTGCAGGTACCTTAGAGAAGAAGGGTATGGGATGTATCTTAATGGATAAGAACATAGGATGACTGTTATATGGACAGTGGCTGTACCGTAAACAGTAAGTCTATTGCTTCTACTTATTACTGTATTTGTATAAATAATAATTCTGTGCTATTCTAATCTAAAAGTGCAGATTCTGCTGATGGTACAAAGTGGAAGTGGTCACAGTCCATGATGTTTATTCCAAAAAGAAAAAAAAAAAAAACAACAAACCACCACTGGTGGGCAAAAACAGCATGGTTTGAACAATCTGTTAAATAAAGTGGGTAGCTACACACTAAATGTTTAATTGTGGCCTTTCCTTACCATTCAGTGATAACTTAGCATCCTCAAGGTTTTTCAAGAGTCTCTTTTTAAGTGTAAAAATGAAGGTGATAGGGAGGTGCAAGCTAGGCATGGAAGGCAGATATTTGTTTCAAAGAAACAATAAATAAAACTGAAGAACTGTAAAATCTAACAAATGGAAAAATAGCGTTCTCCACAAGGCAAAATCAGACTGTTAAACTTGTATGCATGGAACATTAAGGCAAAAAAATTAACAAAACTTAATGCATCTGGAAGAAGGGCTTTGGTTTATTGTTTGTTGGGTTTTTTTTAAACCACAGGCCATTATAGTATGGACGATGTTGTAGTGCTAACAGTAAAATACCAATTTATCCTACAATAGAATAAAGAGGGAAGGAGAGTATGCAATTGTGGCTTGCAACGGTGCCTTTAAATCTGCATATCTTGTATACCCTTTTCAACAGAATCTTCATTGCATGAAACAATTCTATGAAGAGTTTCATTTCTAGTAATAGAGACACAGTCATCTCTTTATATGGATGACATTTGTTCTAGGACCTTTGTCTAACCAGTGTATTTCCAGCTTCTATATTTTGATATGCCAAATGAGGTAATGAGCGTATGAAAACAGTTGCAAAAATTTGTTCTGGTCCTGGGATTTTTTTTTTCTTAATATTTCCAGTTTTTTTTCAGCTTCATGTTGAACATGAGCCTTGTTATGATCAGTGAGAATGTAAAGCTGGCCCGTGAATATGCCTTACTGGGAAATTATGACTCTGCAATGGTCTACTACCAGGGAGTTCTTGACCAAATGAATAAGTACCTCTACTCTGTCAGAGATACATATCTGCAACAGAAATGGCAACAGGTAAATAGTACTTTTCTGGGACATTTTGAGGGAAAAGCATTAAAGTAGGAAAAATTGCCTATCTTATGGTAAACAAAAGATTAAAAATACTTACACCATTCTCTGATAAACTGTAGTGCTGTTATATGTAGTCTTTTTTGTTATTATATAGACTTATCTAAGTCGTCTTCATGATTTCTTGCTCTGACAATGACAAAACAGGCAATGGAACACAGCCCTGGGGAGCCAGTGCACTGTCTGGCTTGTCAGCTTCTTGCTGATGAGTGCCCCTGTTATGCTGAAGTTTTTTAGGCTGGTGTCATTTTGAATAGTCTTATTTCCCTCTCAGTGTTTTAGTAGTGTGACTTATAGATCCTTAACAGAAACTGAGTTGTGGCTACCATGTTAATTTATCCTTAACACGAACCATCTTTTTGTTTCATTGACGTTCAATCTATTAGGTTGCGCTCTTTTCTGTCGTACCTGTTTAATATGCAAAATTTGTCAAAGTCTCTTTAGTGTTAAATCCGAAATCTATTTGTTTATTATTTAAATGTGCTGAGGAAGNGCAGAAGTCTGGTCTTTGCCAGTACCTGCTGAACGTAGGTAAGAGGAAACCTGAAGACCTAAATTAAGGCCTATCAGGGTAAAGTGTGCTTTGACTTCATCCTGTTCCTGTGTAATTTTTGTCCTAGAACTTAGATGTGTAACAGTTACGCCAGCAGCTTGCCACCGTTTGTAGTGAAGGAGATGCCATTTTGAAGCAGCTGACTTCAGAACATTCTAGGGCTTTTATGTTATATAGGCTTGACTATGTCAAGCTTTCCCCCCCGCCCTGACTTAAGATAAACTTGGCATTCCGTGGAAGCCCATCTCTATTCCTGAATTGATCTTCTCATCAACTTCAAAATGATTCTGCATGTAGCTGATATGAAAAGGATGAAGAAGTATTATCAGAGTTAACAGTAAAATCTAGAAGTATCCAAGCTCAGTTCCTTTTGTGTAGCAAGGTGGTTCCCTGATCTCCTTCATGAACTGGTCAGTTAGGCTAGCATAAGCTCAAGGGAAGGGGTGGGAACAAGCAGCTGCAGGCAAGCCTGCTTATTTTAGAAGTAGTTTTGAATTATGCTGGGTTAAACCTGGTGAAACCAAGGCCTTGTGGCATGGTTTGACAATGTAGCTGCTCCTGAAAGGATAGTCCTGCCCTCCACAGTTGCCTGAGATTTTTTCACTTTTGTCTTTGTTGGTGTTGCGTTGATTAGCTGGTTCAGGATGCTAAACTGGCAAAAAAGACACTGTTTTGTGGGACTAGTGGGGTTTTTTTATGGGGTTTGTTGGGGTTTTTTTTTGTTTTTGTTTTTTTT
>VYZW01040524.1:4350-27335 GCA_013401315.1 Balaeniceps rex | reverse complement strand
CCATTCAGTGCAATCATATTGCTTCATCTTCTTTTGTAGGCTACTGTAAAACAACCTCTTAACCTAATGTAGTTGCAGTGTTGATAAAAAGTAAAATATGCCTTCATCTGTGTAAAAAACCATATGAGTGTAGAAGCTTTCCTGGTCCTTTAAGTGCTCTAAAACAATAAGACTATTTTTTGCTACAGATACAGAGAATTTAACCATAATACTGCAGTATGGATTTCATCATTTGGCCCTTCCATTGTGTTTATGTCACTCATTTCTAATACTGTACCTAGAATTTGTACTGTACCACTTAGAAACTGTGGTATCTGTTGTTTTTGAGCTATGCTAAAATTTAGATGATAATTTTTTATTTCAGCGGTGTTTGAGGCTGACATACTGAATGAAATGGCAAATTTATATTGCGTAGTTTTTTTGTTTAATTTTCTTTTTTTTTCCTATTGAAATTCCCCCCCCCATTTCTCCTGTTGAGAATATTTTGCATCATTATACAGGAGAAATGGTGCTAATGTTTGTTTTGTCATATAATGAATAAATCTGGTTTGGAAAGTTCCTCTCCCTAATTTCTATCTTTAAAGTCTTTGTTGTGGTTCTAATTAGTAGGTATTAGCATATGTATCAGAACGCAGAATGTGCAAGTACTATTTGGAAAATTAAATGCTAGGTTTAGCTCATCATTTTGTATCACTTGGATTTCTTTTGAACAAAACATTAGCACACTGAAGTATGAAAACTATAAAATTATGGCATAAAAATCAACATCAATAAAAATCTGTCTTATACATAGCTTTTCCTCTCCTAGTATCCGTGCAGCTGGGCAAAAAAAAGAGCAGTATAACAAATGTTTTGCTGCTCTTCATGGCTGAGACTGGAGAAGGTAAATGTGGAATTATCAATGTGGAGTTGAAAATGTAAAAACATCAAAGTGCTTTTATAGTATTAAGAGGGAGGAAATGGGGTGGATCATTTTGGGGAGGAGGAGAATTTTCCTCGAGGCAAAACAAGCATGTATTTGTTTTGCTGGTTGTAATAATGTGCCACCCAACATAAATGTTGATACCACTACATCTGTAATAACCACAACCGTAAGGCTAGAAGAGTGAGCCCCAGTGAACTCTGGCTACATTAGGAGTTGTGCCCAGTCACTTTTACTGTGAGAGGTACTGACTGCTGTGGAACTTCTTAATTTTGTTAGACTTGGCATAAATATCTCATGTTTGGTGCCTTGTTCTGCTCACTATGCACTACATATCTTGATTTTTTTTTTATTATTTTTTTATTTCCCAATACATATACTTTACTTTCTCTCCAGAAGAGGGTTTTAGCAACAACTGAAGGATATGTAAAGGCAACCTTGAAGACTTTTCTGTGGAACTGACCTTTAAATATACAGATTTACAAGGAGTAACAGGTCTTTATAAAAAGTGCCACAGTATCCTATAATAAAAATCTTTGTATCACACAATGGTTATGTATTTTATGCCATAGTTCCCTGAGCACTTTGGACCAACTGGACTACCATGAGAAGTGCTTACTTCTCACTACTCCAGCTGTTTATTCCCCTCTCTTTGCCAGCTCAAGTGCTCCAGGGATCTCATTAGGAATTGGATGCTGCTAGCGATGCAGGTTAAAACTAATGGAAAGAAAACAGAATTTTGGTTTAACTGGGATCAGTTCCTGATCCAATTCGCTGTACTGTTGCACAAATACCTCTGCATGGGAGAAGCACAGAGGGAAGATTGAGAGACCAGGAGTGATGGCGGGGGAGTGGGATCAACTCTAATGGTGGTAGTGACAGTTTGCTGGCTTAATCTGTTTGTGAAACTGTGACATTAGATGCTATGGTCTCTCTAAGAAACTCATTATGTACTAGACAAGATGAAACACCTGTTTTTCTATAAAACAGGCTAAAATAATCCATTTTCAGTTAAGTAATATGTCCTCTGAGAAATAAATAATTGTTCAAATGTCTGTAAAGTTGTTCCTCTTGTTTGCTACAGCTGTGGATCCAGAAATATCACTATGACAGAATATGCTTCTGTTTGGAGGAAGAAAAGTAACTTCAAATCTGATGACAAAGTGTGATCAGTCAGGATGGCAAAATCAGGCTGCCCTGGTAAACAGATGAGTTAGAGGGGCCAGGGCAATTGCAGAAACAAGCTGCACGTGATCTTGCCAGGTATCCTGTTTAATTGCTGCAGATCTCGTGAGGGTTTGCGGTGATGGCTTGTACATACATGTGTGAATTTTGGGGAAAAAATGCTAATTAGATTGATATGTTTTAACATATGCTTTAGGACACTTTCCATAAATGCAGTGTTTAGCTGAGATTTAACCCTTCTAACAACTTATCATTGTTGGAAGAATAGTTTGTACAACGGCTTATTTTCTGCTAAAATTAGACTAGCTCTCTTTTATATTCAAGTTGCTTTGCTACAGCGAAGTGAATGCAAATCACTCATTCTGTATCATTTCATTTGTGTTCTGTCACCCTCTATGATAATAGCCAGCAAAAAGCTCAACTCCAAGTTATATCTCTCTCTTGCTAGTTTCTGCGGACATAACACTCCCTAACTTGGATGCTGTGTATCCTGAGGACAGGAATGGATTCCCTTTGTGGGTAGTCAGATGTAATCTTTTGGTAAAGGTCTGACTTTGATAAAACACATTGCCCATTGCTGGATGCAGCTGTTATGCATGAAATCCTGTTTATTGAATATGTGATTATAGAAGAATAATGATAAATGTTCTCCCTCTCTCTTAGTGCCACAGATGGCAAACTCGTGCTGGTCAGGGACCAAAGAGAAGTTAGGAAGTAGGATGTGCATCACATACTGTCTATTGCCACATGCTTCCAGCCAGATGTTTTGTGATGTGAAAATCCAGCACGTAACTTACAAAACAAAAATACACTTTAATACGAAATGGCATGAAGCTGTTGACTAAACAGAATGTAACAGAATGTTCTTACTTTGCTTACTTTGCAAGTTGTACTTTTTGTGTGTGACTCAATGAAGATGACTGTAATTTTGTTCAACCTGAAGATACCTAGCTGCTGTTCACAGTACGTTCATTCTTGTGACTCAGTTAACTCTTAAAATTCCTGATTTTGTGCACTTTTTTCCAGTAATATTTGTGTTTCCAGGATGCAAGGGGCAGTGTGTCAATACACTTGTTACAGAACCAAGCATGCTGTGCTCAGATGCAGTGCTTTAGAGGTCTCTAGTGTATTGTGAAATGCAGCCATGTAGGTTTATCAGGAGCAGCTGTTTTTGTTTTGTGGACGGATCCATCTGGGGTGGAGGGGGGAGAGAGAGAGTGCTGGTGTCTTTTAGAGATTAGCTGGTGACAGTTTTGCTTGGGAAGTGTATGAAGTTTTAGCAGAGCTACTGTAACAGAGGTAGGAGGTGAAAAAAAACGCAAGCTCTACTAATCTTTTTGTGTCAGAAGAAGCCTTCAGGATTTGGTTATCTGCGTGTGGGTCTAATTACAACCTTGATTAGAGGAGTGCCTAACACTTCCTACTTCGGTAAGGATCTGGCTGAGCTGTTACAGATGACATTTGGACATACAAGGCCTAGATGAGGAGTCAGAGCAGCTGTGTCCTTGTGCAGGCGAGAGGGAGGCTGTCTAGTTTATTGGATTACCTCTTGTCAGATCATGGCAGTGCATGCTTCTTAAATCCCTTGGGGTAGGGAAGGAGTGTCGAAGAAGGGATGGCTTATTTTAGATAAACTAATTTAGACAGCAGTCCATTTTCTTGTTCCTTTTCTGCTGAGAAATGTGGGAACATTTCACGAAAGGGTAATGTTCAATCTCCAAAATGTTCACATCTTGTGGTATTTTGTGAGCAGAAGCTGCGTGGCAGGTATGAACTTGGCGGAGGGCCTACAGCAGTTTGATTCGTTTCTGTGTCTTTTGTTTAACTTCAGGAGGTGTTGGGTGAGTGCTTGCTTTTGATGCTATTCCTACTCTCCTGCTTCTCCTCCCATCCTTTTTCCTAAGCTTATGCTGGTTAAGGGTTGACGGTAAGCATTCGTTCAGCTTACTGCTTCCTTTTGTATTAAAGGGTAACTGAGATCTTTCCGTAGTGAAAGAGCAATGAAAGATTTCTGGGTTTAATTCTTGGCTGTGGAACCTCATGTATTTGGAGAAAGTGATACGGGTTTTGTGGGATCTTCAGCACTCTTGTAGTCTCTTACAGAGTTATTGCTATGCTCAGGTCTTCTATCAGTTTCTTAATATATGAAGCAAATACTTTGCTCTCCAACTGAGCAGAAAGGACTTGAGAATAATGCCTTTCAAACTACTACTGTATTTTTGTTGATTATCTTTATCTTGGAAGGGGCAGCCTTGCTCCTGCATGTCAGATTGTAGTTCTGTACTGTCTCTTGTTGTGCTTGGAGAACTAGTTACTACACAGGAATGGATTCCTCTTTCTCGGAGAGGAAGGTCTCCTGTCTTTTGCAGCTTAGACCCTGCTGATACAGCACTGTCTGATCTGAGGAGTGGAAGAATGATAGATATATTTTGGAACCCTAAGTTAGATATAAAAGGCAAGTCAGCAAATACAATCTCTTCAGAGGACAACATGCGATGTTTGAGTTGCACAGTAGGCATAGAACAACTCTGCGTTGGAAATGAGTAAGAACTTGTCCTGTGCATATACTCTATATGGCTGTGACAGTCAACCTGGTATCCAGAGTTTTGCAAGTGATACCACTGGAGTTCTTAATTTTGTCTTTTAAGCATAATGGGTGCTTGCTTGAAAATGCTTTTAAGTAGCATTTTTCACTCCCTCAGAGCACAGTCATACAAGAAGGCTGATTTAGGCTGTGGTGCCACTGAAGAAAAAGGAGGATGGGATTTTCCTGAATCAGTTCTGTTGCTAGCAGAATATTGCTGCTTGGTTAGTTTGTCATCTTTAGGAGACTGCGAGATGCTGCACCAACAATTTGTGTCTGTACTCGGTGAGTGGGGGACAAGAACTTCGTAGGATGAGGAAGAGAGTTAATGGGGGGCAAAGAGATACAGGCATGCCTTTTAATGTTAATAACAAACTGATTGTCATTTGTAGAAAATGGTAGTTAATAAATCATCTATAGTCCCAGATATAAACATAAAACTGTGAAGTTTTGGAAGCTGTTTGGAAGGGGTCTGTAGAGGATCACTAAATGAAGAGGCTGATAGCACTTGGGTAATTCTTTAACAAAAAACTTCATTGAAAAATTTGGAAGAAATATTTTGAACAAGTGATCTGTGTGGATTTGAGCACTTAGGAGAGACGTGCTATATCCAGCTCTCACCTGCTTCCTAAAATCAAAGCTTATAAAGTCCTGGAGTTTAATTGTAAACTTTACAGGTTTTTTCCTCCTCACTGTAGTGTGCTCTACTCGGTGTAATTGGGAACATTTTACAATGGTAATGAACTTGGCAAGAGAAGAGCCATTTGCCTGCTGCCAAAGTAAAGCAAATAAACAAATAAGGAAAACAAAAGAAGATCCCTCCCTGTCCCCTCGGCGGGTTGCAGGAGCGGCTGGCACCGCTGGCCATGCTGGCGGAAGGGTGGAATGTCCTGCCGTGCATTCCATACAGATGGCCTGGACCCCAGCCACCCCAGCAGAGCAGAAAATACCATGCTCTCAGCCATGCTGCTTGTGATTTAATTGGAACCTAATTTATAAGCTAACTTTAAAAAGTAGTGCATCATCAATTAAAACTGTTTTTCTGTGTTTCCAAAAATTACACAATGGTTTTAGTCTCCTTGTTTGCTCAGGAGAAGCTGAATTCTTCCATCAGACAAATGCTAGTGGGATCTTCATCTTAAGGGTAACATCTTTCCTTTTTGGGGCACCTTGCTGCTAACAAAGTCCCAGTATCCCCATCTGAACAGAGCACGGGCAGCACCTGAAGAGAGTAATTTTTCTGTAGTCACCTCTTCTGGTTCTCAGCAAAATATTGGCCTTCTGCTTTCAAGAATGGTGAAATAATGCTTTCTGTGTAGCAAATACCAGTGCTGTTGCTCAGGAGCATTTGGGGCAGCTGGTTGTACTTCCAAACTGATTTATTCATATAGTTGTGATGATCAGTACTGACTCCTGATAAAGCAAAAGTGAATACATCTTGTAGTACTCTTGCAGGAACTTGCACTCACAAACTCTGAACTGGCGTCTGAGTATTTTATGTATTAAGATTGACTGCAGAAGAAACGTGGTGGTTCTTGCAAGACCAGGTACTCATCTGAGCTTATCTTGCATTTTGCTGTCTATAGCACTGACTACAATAACAGCTTCTTACCATTAATCAAATCTGCAGGTAGCATGAGAGAGGAATGGTGCTTAAGGAAGCAAAACACTGTAACCTTAATTGAAGGATACAATAATGATGTTTTGTAGTTATTTAGCAGGCAAAATGTGACACCATTAAGGAAGTAGAACACCCTGTCCTTAATTGAAGGATATGATAGATGATGCTTTGTAGCCATTTAGTAGGCAAAATCTGTGCTTAGTGTCACGTATTGTTTTAGAATCTGGAGGAGGAGTAGCTAATGTTTGTGGGATGAAATAGTTTTATGAAGAACATGGAAAATTACTTTCATCTAATTCTACAGTGCAGTCTTTACATTGTGAAATACAGGCTGGTAGTTCAATGCTTCCTGACTTTGGTAAGAAATTGTTCTTCACAACTGATGGAAGTATAAAAGCTGGGGTATGGCTTCCACTAAGCGTTTAACGACTGGGATGACAGTGCTATTTAGAAAACTAAGTTCAAGTAGTCTCTTTCCAGCAAAGTATTTCAAGAATGCTATGCAAATCCATATATTAGAATAACAAAGCACAAATCAGATTGTCTTGCCTGGAGGCCAGTGGCGGTTTAAGGCCAATGCTACCTAGGCAGCCATTGAAAGCCTTACAGGGACGCACTCAGTGTGTGAGTACCTACCATCTGCATGCCCCTGTGCAAGAATGGAGAGGGAAAGGTGAAACTCCAATATTCTTTGGCTTGCAAGATTGCACTGTGGCCTGATGTATTGGTTCATGGGGACTGTGCTGCTGTGAAAGAACATGACTGTAAGCTGGAGGTATTTCCTTGTGATGAACACAGCCAGCAACTGTGAAGAAACTGTGTTTGAGTATCACAACATGGACCTGTTTGAAAACTTTGTGTTGCACTGGGGCATTGTTATGTGCAGGTGAGTGTATGGTAGTTACCGCTGCATTACTTTCACACTGAAAATGAAAACACAAAAAACCAGCTCCAAAACCAGCATTATAAGATCATTATAAGATTTGGTGTGTTGTACACAGTACAGTATTTGTACTTCAACCTGCAGCTCTTGAATTCTTACTGATAACGTTTTGCAGACCTTCATAAGACTAACTGTTGTACAGATCAGCTTGCTTCGCTTTTACATAAACATGGTTTAATTGTTCGTTTCATGCTAATGTTGGCTGTGAGTATGAGGCCTCTAATTTACTATGAAATGTTTTTTTCCTCAGTTTAACACTGCTTGCTTTCAGATACAAACAAGAGGACAAATTACTTGCAGTGCCAGATAAATGTGTACTTGGCTGTCTGATGAAAAACTTTTCCATTTTTTTCTTCTGTGTATATTTCATAATGTCTGTTGTTCTAAAATGTCCAAAGGCAATTACCAAAACCAAATCAATGCTGGATAATTATAAGAGAAATGTACTGCCTGGAGCCGCTTATTCTAATATCACCTTCCTGCTAACTACAATTAGAGGAAAAAAATTACATTAGTTACTTGAAAAGGGCAGCAATCCCTGTTTTAACAAGCTGTGTAACTTTTTCCACTGTTCTCAGCATCCCTTTGCCTGCTCAGTCAAGCTCAAGAGAGAAACCTGAAGGTGCACTGTGCATTGTGTTGTGAATTGCTGTTTCTTCATTAGCCAGCATTCTTCACCAGGCTTTATAATTATGGTGCTGTGAATTCTGTTAACTAATGAATTTTAGGTTCTGTTTAGTTTAGCTATTCTTCTTGATGATGAATCAGTTTATTTCTTGCCCGAGTTGCTTGGAGGAACATCTGTGCACCTATACCATCAAGGCCCTTCAGGATAAACTAGTCTTGAGCTTTCTTCTTTGGGCAGGACCTGATGGATGTGGGCATAGTAGCTGACAGCTTCAAACCGGGGTGACACTCACTGAGCAGATGAAGCTGCTGCCGTCAGTGTAAGCTTCATCCCGCAGGCCATGGAAGACCAGTAGTAGTGGGGCTGTTTGATTACTTCAGGGGTATCCTCAAGGAGTAGAGATTTTTTCAGCTTTTTGTGTGACAACTTAGCAAGTGTTAGCTGGTATTTTTCAGCACAGGCTGAAACTTTGCTTTTAAGGGTAAAAGAAATAGAGAAACATACTGTCCATAAACACAAATGTAACAACGTGCACTGGAGCAGTTAATAGAAAAGAAGAGCATGTGTACGAGGACTTATGATATTCCATTCAGTTAAGGGCCGGGAGGTGTTTGTGCACAAGTGTGCACATGTATTTGAGAGAACATAGGCTGCTCCAAAATATGCTGTAGTTTTCAATAATGTCTTGCATAATAAAGTTTACCAGTTCATTTTCTTCACAAACTAATCGTCTAAGTTCTTGAAATAACTTGTCCATGTGAATACATGAAAGAGGAAGTATTTCACAACAGTATTTTCATCAGAGTTTTGTTATAAAAATGTGTAAAATAAGAAGTAACAAAGTAACCTAAAATATGAAAGGGTTGGTTTTGGCTTTTTTTAGTTCTTAAGTGCAGGTTCCCTCTTTCAACTCTGTTCTTAAATAACTGAAAACAAAAAAACAGAGAAATTGTTCATGTTCAAGACATACAGAGTCTCCAAAGTAATTTCCAAAGCTGCTAGATCCTCAGATAAAGAAATAAGAAGGTGGGCCGTGGAGTAATGTTGCTAAAACAGAAGGGTGGCTTTTTTTTCACAGCCTCTAATGTCTGTTCTTCCAGCCCCTCATCCCCAGTAGCTATTCGGTTGCCTCTAGATATTGTAATGCATCAGGGCCAGGGAGCACTATGAAAGAGAAATAGGGAGTGCTGTTGGTGCCAGACTCTGACTGCGGGTAACTGATTTGCAGAGTAGGAAACGTATGCAGACAGGACTCCAGCAATCTGTGGCATATCTGTTGTTGGGGAAATACTGAATAAGAAAAAGTAATAAAGTATTTTGTAGAATATTGGATAGTATTTAACTAGTTTGTTCAGCATAACTAAAAAGACCCAACAAACGTTGGTGTTCCTGGAAGTTGTTGAATTCATGGTTGTAGAGCCTGAATCGGGTACAAAGCAGGTATCGCACAAGTGGCAGAAAATGCAATCTGCATTTGATTATGCTGAACATGTACCATAGGCCTATTGCAGAGAAATGAATGTGAAAAGTTATCTAGATCTCCACCCTCCCCAAATCCTTGAAGAACCATTTCTTATTGAGGACGATAAAATTCTTCTAAACTTGCTCCTTGCAAGTAAATTTCCTTACATTTCCAGAGGCAGGGAGGAAGAGAATTCTGCTGTGTCCATATTTTTAGAAATATTTGCTAGGAGAATTTACTAAGAAATGTTGGTGAACATGGAATAATACTCTTTTCTAGAAGCGGAGCTGCTCTTGTTGTGACTAACTGGATTTCAGATTTTCTTGCTGTGGCTACGGAGTGCTAGTTTAGGACTCTAAGAGATCTGGATTTTTATTTTGAATTTGGCCATTAGCATACTAAGTGACTTCAGACATGTCTCTTCAGTTCTTTTTTGTCTTTCATTTCCGATCTCTAAAATGGTTGACTCCCAGGTAAGTTGTTGAGATCTGTGGATAAAATTAATTTTAAAAGACTTGGGTATGGTTATATCCTTGAGATACTTAGTCTGCATCTTACTAAACTGGTAAGAGGGCTGGAACATTGGTAGGTATGATAAATATCTAGATAGGCAGAGGGACATGAGCTTTCCCCCACCCCCGCGATGACTTTTGTATTAACACAGACTGTGATACCAGAAAATGCAGCACACCTGTAGTGTTAGGAAAGTGATGTCACCAGTAACTCCAGACTGTGGTTGAATTTCATACTGTGTGTCTTCCCTCCCCAGTATAAGACTGGGCTACATAGGTTGCAGTTTATTTTCAATGGGTCGGTATGGGTGTAGTTATCTACATGAGCTTTGCTCTGACCTGTTGATTTTGGAGAATCTTTGTGGGTGTTGGTTCTACAGCGATTGCTAGAACACCACCTAAGTGATGGCTAATAACCTACATTTACCATTGTAGCAGCACTGTTGTATGCCCGAAGAAGGAGCAGTAGTCAGAAGAATAACCTAGTTTTCAGCTGCTAGAAAGAATTTTGCAAATCACGTCAAAAGTGGCTATTCTGTGTACATTTTGTACTCTTCAGTCTCGGGGAAATTTTTGCTTGGGTGATAGCCTAATTTGCAGAAGCAATATTGTACACAGTAGTGCAGAATCCAAGCACTCTTGGATTCCAGCTAAATCAAAAAAATAACAGCAAACCATTTGAAGAAACAAGTTGAAATTTCTGTACGGTACAAATGTATTTATGTGGGTTTCTAGAAAATTATATTTTCTAAATGGAATCTTTTCCCTGAAATAGCAAAAATCTGACTTTTTTCCTAAGCCATGCTGTCAAAAATGCTTATATTTTGATTAACTGGATAATAAATAACTGTACTGTTGTAGCCCATGAAATAAGTGATAGTGAGGATGATGTTTTGAAACATGATTTTGATTCAGCTTGCCTTGTTTATACATTTTCAAAAAGTAAGCAGGAGTTGGCAATAGAGGTACTGTTGTATTTTGTTTCTAAGTTATCTGTGAAACACTACCAGGAATTTAAGATACATCTGGCATTACAATAAGCTGAATGAGTGCTGGCAGCATTTACAGTTGAAAGCTCTAAACAGTGTTTTGAGTACTTCACTTTTCAGGGTAGATGAATCTCCTCCTTGCACCACATTTTCAAGGGAGCCTCTGAAAAAGGCAGTGATGCAGCAGGTTTGTCAAAGAGGCATCCTTTACCATCCTGGATGGTTTTTTTTTTGCCTAGTATATCTCGAGGTCTGGGTCAGGGAAGGAAATGTGACACTGTCAGGTCCTGTGGCTTCAGCTTAGATTTCCATCTACGTTGTTGCTCAGGCTTTGAGTTTCTTATTGTTGCTTTACTGGTAACATGATAACTATGAACACATTTTTCACTAATAATTTTCCACAGTGGTCTGAGACATGCTTCTCTGAGGAGTATAACAGCAAACACCATATTTAAGATTAGTTTAAGTACCTTGTGTTATCTTCAGAAAACATAGTACCCTGATTTTCATTAAAAAACCCTCCATCTTCACTATCAACTTTTAAATCTGTAATGCATTTGCCTTTTAGATAATACATGATGTAAACGTATTGTACATGACTGAGGGTTTTCAAGGGCAATTTCCTTCTGCTGTGGACTACTGCATCTTCACAAATATTTTTTTTTTTGCAGTCCCTGAGAAGGTAATTCTTTGAGAGATTCCAGTATCTAAAGAAGTGGTTTCCTTCAGAAAGGAAAGTGATTTTGGGCTGAAAACTTTCTTTAAGAGGGAGACTACCACTAATATTAAGGATCTGAAATATTCATCTATTCCTGACCTACAGATGAATTGTGCTTCAGTTTTTTAACTTAAAGGCATCTTTCTGCTTGTCAAGTAAGAATACCAACTGATGTATGAGGTGCATCTCATTAGACTGTGAGATTTCTGTGAGAGAACTGAGACCTTTATGAAGGGGAAACTGTTCTCCTGCCTTTTGCTTTGCTGCTGCCCTGTCTTTAAGCTGCTGCCCTAAATTGACAGCTATGCAGAGCTGCATAGCTTCTTAAGCTTAGCAAATTATAAATGGTATTCCTCATAACAACCTTGGGAGGTGAATATTGTGTTTCCCAGGCATACATAGAGAAGATGGGGAGTGTTGTGCTTTGGGTCTCTTAGTGACATATTTCCAAAGAAGCATTGTGCAGCCTCGAGCATATCAAGATGATACATGTTTACATGAAGGATGCTGCCGCTTCTATTGCAAGTGTAATTCTGGAAGTGTAACGAGAATGAGAGGAAGTGGAGGACTTCCTGCATTAGTGTTTGTGGCTGTGTGAAGGGGCTCTCTAAATTGCAGCTGTGTTGCACAACTGATAAAAGTTATGTTAGGCTCAGTTAAGTCTCTTGAGATGTGAACTAATATACCTCTTTGTGCTGCATGTATGATGGTTAAATTTTTATTAACCTGGAAGTCAGAACAACAGTAATAATGACTGAGTATGCTACTTGTCTCTGTATTTTACCTTGTCTATTATTTTCCCGTGAAATGTATTAGTGCTAGACCATGTCCTTAAAATACGGTTCACCCTTTTGGGAAAAGGTTCTACAGTAAACTAAGTACATAGCATGTGAGTAAAGGGTCTGTATAAGGTGGGAGAAAGAAAGGGGTAATGGGGGGGGACTTAAACATAGTGGTGATATGTCTCCCTTACGGGTCTCTAGGCAAGAAAGGGAGAAATACTAAATGCAAAAGGATTAATTTTATTTGGGAAAAGCTCAGGGTATATGTGGTATGCTAGAGGGAAGATAGTTACTTAAACTCCTTTCTGAAACATCCAAACTACTTCTATCTGATTTCTAGATTTTTGGATTGCACTTAACTGCTGTGCTGGATGGGACTACCTGATTAATGATTGTATTTGACTCCTGCACTATGGGTTTGTAAACTGAGTTGATGAAATGTTACTAAATCTGTTTTATTGTCTTTTTGGTGATGACTACTAAAGTGTTAAACATGTTTATCTGTTCAATATTTTGTTTTACAATAGCTTTACAGTGGCTTTATTGAGTGTTTCTCTATTTACTCAACTTACAGTGTTAGTTTCTTTTTCAACTTGTAAGTTTGCCTGTATGACTTTTTTTTTAATTAAGGTCTGGGACCTTGATGAACTTTACTATAGGGTTGAAGGGTGATTTTTGAGGCCAGTATGTGAGACATTTATTTAAGGTGTAAGGAGAAATGAAGGCTATTTCTCTTCTGCCTTTGACTTCTGTGCTTTTGTGGGGGTGTGCTTTTGTACCCTGTAAATAGCAGGGGAAGTGCTTTGGAAAATGCAGGTTTTGGAAAGTGCTTTTTTGTATCTGTGGATGAGAAGTATTACTGTGCTGGTGAGCCGGTCAGTGAGACAGCTTTTCAGAAACAGTAAAGCATGCCAGATTTAATTAGCTCAGCCTTGCTGTTTTGATACTGATTTTTTTTTTTTGAGTGGTCATAAGGATCATTCAAATGAAGTAATTTACAGAATCAAATATACTGTAATCATGTTAGGGGGGAAAAAAACCCCGTAGGTGAAAATGGCTTGTTGCAATGGCTTGTTGCTTCTGGGTGTTTTTTTAATCAGAGAAAAGAATACCTTCTGAAAATCAACTTGATTTTCCTGTCATTGTGCTCTACTGCAGGTGTGGATATCCTGTATTAAACCAGGCAAACTGGAACAGTACTGGTTCCCAGCAAACCAAAGGGTGTGTGTTTGTCTCCGATAACTGCAGTATGTTTAACATTACATATTCAAAGATAATTGAGGAGTCCTTGACTTTCAATGCAGAATAAGATGGATTCGGTCATTCTCTGTTAAGGATATAATTCTGACATTGCCAA
The DNA here is from genome assembly GCA_013401315.1 of Balaeniceps rex. Classification (NCBI taxonomy): domain Eukaryota; kingdom Metazoa; phylum Chordata; class Aves; order Pelecaniformes; family Balaenicipitidae; genus Balaeniceps; species Balaeniceps rex. The sequence goes on along the minus strand of VYZW01040524.1, from coordinate 13,632 downwards.
TTAGCTAGATGCGGAAGATTTTTTTGAGAGATACTGATCTTGTGTTTTAGGTTACTGTAAAAAAGCCCCAGAAAACTCTTTAAAAACAGAGACCAAAGACAAGGATGGCAGTCACACTATAAAAGCTGGTCCATTATGTAACATCAGGATGAGAAGCAGAGTCCAGCTGCTTCCCTGTGTGCAATGCTGTAGATAATGCAGGAAATAATTAATATGAATGAGTATTCAAAAGAATACTTAAATTTTCTAAGTGCATAAAAAGGCTGGACACTTCAATTTTTTCATATTCATTGCAGGCCACGTATGTTTACCTTTTTTTTGTGTGTGTGTTGATGTCTTTCTCAACAGTTTCACCCAGAGAACAAAAACATAGATTTCCTTTTCTTTAGGAGGCTCATTCAGGAGTTGACTCTTCCCCACAGGCTATATCAGGTGGGAAAACTAAGTTTGCTATCAGTTCTTCTCTGGCTGGCTTTCAGGTTTTAGTTATTTTATCTATGTCAGTGTGAAAGTTCAAAACATGGACTAGTCTGCCTGTTCAACTGCATAATTCTTCTCTAGCATTGGGCAAGGACAGTGTTCCAGAATATGTCAGTCTTCTCAGGCTTCATAAAAAACATCTCAAAGGTCAGACAGAGTGAGCATGCTACTTAAGGATAAAAATGTTTTCTTTCTGTACATTCATATATCAGTAGTAAATTCAGAAATACTTTCCATTACTTCTATTATAATTTCTATTTATTGCATCAATATTACTTTCCAAGGAAATGACTGAAACTACCATTTAGTATTTTCTCTAGATAGATTTCTTTAGAAAGCTTGTTCTGATTGGCTGTTTTAAATTGTAGTGGTCAAATTTTGTCACAGTATTACAAACAAGGTTTGGTTTTTTTTTTAACTGCTTAACCTCCTTTACTGGAATGGTGTTTGGTTCACGTCTTCCTCCACTTTTATAGTTGAGAGCTGCAGACACGATAAGCGTAACTGCACTTTGCATGAAATCTCAGGCAAGGAGTATCAGTTGGGATACTGGAAAGAGAATTATTTGATGTCTTTGGTTACTAAATATATGAAACTGATGTAACACACAGAAAGACTCATCAGTGAGGCTTGTGTAATCTGTCACTACAGTCCACACTTCTAACCTGACTTCCTTTTAAACATACAGGAGAGGCCTACATAGATTAAAGGTCATGGTATGTGTATTGCTGTCAGAGTGCATCATTATGGCAAACTGATGCATTTTGTTCCGTGCCCTCAGTCTCTGTGGGCTGTAATTTCTATGAAAGGTGGAGATGAATAAACTTGTTTCATTTTATTATTGTAAGGTGAAAAGGGCATGAATTTCTTGTGGTCCCAAGCTTTCTGTCCAGTTCTCATACTCTGGGTGAATTATCTGCCCGGAACACTCTTCTTGTAATCATACAATTTGCATGTAGTTCTCTATATAGCCTGGCAGCCTGAGTCCAGCCTTATTTTTATGAAGTTTTGCTGTTTTAACTATTCATGATGGAGAGGATGTATGTGCTGAAAAGTGGATTTAGCATATGCTTCTGTTGACAGACAGGTCTCCTGTGGTTCCTTGGAGGGATCTTCGGAATCTAATGAATTTTTATTCTGTAGGATGATAAATCTAAATGAAGTTGTGGATTTAAAAAATTGTATGTCAGTTCCTGCTAGCCCTTTCATACGATAGATGCTTTTCTTACGCTTGCAGACTAAGTGGTTCAGCAGGCATAGTGTCTCCCAGCCAAAGAAACTAAGCATATGGCAGCTGAAGTAAGAGTGATAAAGCATGGTGAGACTGCCAAGCAGAAAGATACTGCTATAGTGACAAAGCATGTGGCAGCACTCGGTGCTTTCAGAGAGATAATCTAGCTGCGACGCTTTTGATTTCTGAGGAAGAAATTGCTAGAAATATGACGCAGTTTTATCTCAACAAGACTGACTTGGACTAGGCTAGGTGTGTTGTTGCTTCTACTGTTGCAGGAACAATTTGGCTGCCTCTGTTTTTTAAAGTGCTGTATACAGCCTTTCCTCAAAAAGAAAAAAAAAGTTTTACAAAAGGTGCTGCTTTTCTCAGCTTCAGTGTGTTCCTGCAGTTCTGTGGTAATGAGGTGTACCCTTCCATAAGTGAAATGTGGTCTGCCACACGATTAGTGCTGCAAGTAAATGAATCCAAACCACCACATCTGATATCTGCACACGAGCATAGCTGAAGCGAGGTAGGGGGCAAAAGGAGACTCTTCAGTAAAAAATGATAGTTCAAGATGAGTAGCCTTTTTGACAGGTTCATGTGGATGTCAGAGTGAGAACAATGGCTTTGAAACTTTTATGTATTAGATGTCATTTTTAGACTGAAGCTTTGATTTCATGAAGAGGAATTATCAAAGCTTAATTTAAACAAGGAATTTTCACGTGCCAGTGATGACACCTACTTTTGCTTGGACATGCCTTTTTTTTAAGGTCTTCACTTCATCATTGTTAATATGCAAATGGGCTTTTGGCCTCCTGTCCATACATAGTGTTTTTGTTATCAATGATTTTGGTCCTGCTCCATGAACTATAAAAATTAATACACACTTCTGTGTTTTGGAATAAAGACTGTTTGAGTGAGTTGTGTGTGGGTTGTGTTTTTTTTTTTAATAAAGACTTGATAGTTTCATTTTAAAGACCACATTGTGGAAAGGTGAGATAAATTGGTTCAAGTTATGTAGTGGGATGTACTGAATCTCTTCTGTTGGTTTAAAATCTATTAATAAATTTAATGTTGTTTTGTTCTACTGTATCTGGGCTCTTTTTTGGGTAACAGCCACCAACAGTGGAAAGTATAGAGGACTTCACAGAGNCGCCCAACCTTCTCCCTTCCCCCCCCCCCCCCCCCCCCGTAAAAGGCTGCCTTTTTTTTTTTTTAATTAAAAAGGGCAACCAGAATCTGCCTTGAGCAACCTAGGATTTGTTCAATTATTTTCTTTAAAGAGAAAGTCTGTCCCTCCCACAGAAGCATTGTGTGAAGTGAGAGGTCATTCAGAGTTGGAGGTAGTATAGCTTAAAGAACAGGAAGAATAAAATATTCAGTGTTATTTAAAACAAGCACTTATAATGTGTGGAGTTTAGCATGCACTCTTAAATAGATTCGACGGGTACCATGTAGCAACGGATCAAGCCCTCTTCTCCTTGCCGGTTGAGTAATCGCTCTTTATTTTTTTTCCGATACGATCATTGCTGAAAAGTGAAACCGAGACCGGACTCCGGATTACTGTGTGTGACGTGACGGTCACTGCTTTTTTGGGAAGGGGACCTGACGGCCGGCCCCGCAAGGCGTGCGGGCAGCGGGCTCCCTCTGCAGACGGTTGGTGCCAGCGCTCCTGTGGTGGTCGGTGCAGTGTGGCGAGGTTGGGGTGTTTTGGATGATTTTGAGGGAATGGAGTCAGCTTCCGGCTATGGAAACTTGAAGTGCACGCAATGTCCTCACAGCGACTTTGAAAATCTTCTGGTGGCTGCTGCCAGTTGGGTATTCAGGTGAGATACAGGTTCTCCCAGCTCCTGGGCATCAGAAAACTGACATGCTTCTGAAGTGATGTACTTTAATCTATTTTGAGTGGCATGCTTACATCTTTTTCTACAGGTTCAGAGCCCCTGCATTCAACCAGTTCAAACTTTGTGCTTCTTAATGTTCCAAGCCAACGTATTGCTCAGCCAAATTATATTTGTTGCTAAAAGTACACCACTTTCAGATTTTGTACAGTATTTCAATCCTTAAGTTATTCAGAGTTTCAGGTTGTTACGAATAGCTAAATATCAAAGTGGAGCAACTGACTGAAAATAGAAACATTGCAAGGTTTATATCAGTGAAAGTAATGTGACTACTGTTAGCACCATCAATTACTAATTATGGCATATTTATTAATTCAAAGTATTAAATCAATATGGATATACGTTCTTTAAGTGTCTTGGGTTTACTACACAAGAGTATCTCAGCACACTGTCATATGACTGATGTACTGCAGATGATAAAGGAAAATTTAAAATTCATTTTTCTGGGGTTATTTTTGAACACCTCACTTTCTGTTGTTTTTTATTTGTTTATCTGCTCTTATGTTGCTAAAAACATGAGCTGTGTCTGCAGTGTGTTAGTGCAGCAACTCTGTTTTCTGGAGTCTATGTGTGCTGGCATGGCATTGTAGTATGTAAACTTAGAAACCTATCTGATGCCTTTGTAGCCCTCATGGGGAAGAAGCAGCAGGAAAAAACCATGATAAAGTAGAACCCTGAATATTGTAAAGGCTTACAGAGAAGAAGGAGAAGCAAGAAAAACTGAGGTGCATAAATGAAGCAGAAAAATAGAATGACGTAGAAGTTGCTACAATTTTCATGTGCAGGCTCTTCTTGCAGTAGAGGGCAGTACTCGTTCAAGTTTCTTTTAAGTCTAATAGATGCATAGTCATAGTCGGCATACGGTTGTGCTATGCTGTTCTCAATACAAGCTTTTAGGAATGGTTGAATGCAGACATTGAGTTTGTAATAGATGGCTGGAGGAGGATTGTGAATAGCTTTCAGAATACTCGTGTGAAATTACAGTCAATCCAGTATCACAAGATGAGGTTCTGATAGTCATTTATCTATTCTTAATGGTAGGGTTGCTATATTCTTTGGTTGTCTGCCACTTGGCCAGATAAATCTATGATTCCCTGTTTTCCTGCTTACGAACAGAATAAGTCCAGCACACAGGAGCCAGCAGACGTGAAAGCAAGACGTGCTCTGGACTGCTGCGGGTGCTGTGTGCTGGTTCAATGCAGGATGACTATTCTATTGCCACAAAATAAAACCAGCTTTTCATTTTATTGGTAATCTCCCACTGCTTGTTCTTCTACTGGGGTAGAGTGCATTTAAGAGTTGTCTTACTGTATGACTGATGACAAAGTGTAAACGTCAAACATGTTATTAATTGTAAGCACCGTTTGCAGTCCTTTTCCCTCTGGAGCCTATTTGTCTTATAGGCATCTTCCACAAGGTGGAGCTTTAAGGCTCCGCAGCTGGGAATTTCTCCCTCTTGACTGGAAGAAAGATGCAGAAAATCTTGACTGCAGAGAGATGAATGGAGTTTATGAAATCTCTTAAAACAGGTATAAAATGACCATTTCGGTGCTTTTCAAGAAAGTGTGTGGGTTTTAGGAAAAAAAAAAAAACAGACTCAACAGATATTTTGGACTCTGAGTCACTGGAATTAATGTAAAAGGAAAGGAAGGATTGGAAAAAATAGTTCTCATTACTTATTTATTCTTTTGGAATTACTCTTTCTTTGCTTCCAAACTGACTTCAAAGGTAGGCAGAACTAGACAGAGAAAAGCATTATCAAAATGCTTGTTAAATCTTCATTTATTGGGAGGAGATTTTTTTTAAACAGTCCTACCCTAAAAGAAGAGGAGGAAACTTTAGATAAACAGCTATTCTGATAGATAAAGGCAGAAAGCATTTTCCTTTCTTTTGTGCAGCTGTCTTTCTTGAAAAGAGCTGTGTATACCCTTTCTCTAGAAGAGAACCTTTTTCTGTTTTTCACTCTGCCTGGCAGAAGTTGCATCTTGCTGTATTCTGGAAAAGTGCTACCACTATTTCAGGCCATGTTTCAGTTAATCAGTTATCTTGGGCTTCCCATGTTTCTTTGAGTGTCTGAACTGTGTTTTACTCTACTGCCATCTTGTCGGAAATCCCCTGCTGTTAATTTTGTTGGAATGGAATTCATCATCTGCTCACTGTGCTGCTGCTGGTAAGACAACTTTATACATTAACTAGCACAGACATGTGTGGACATGAACTGGTACTGTGCAGACAAAAACTGGGAAAGAGCTTAGCTGGAGAGGGGGAAGAAGGACTGGATAGGGGGTAGCAGCAGGGAGGGAGAAACCAAAGTCTTTAGCGTCTTTCCTGTCCAGCTTTTCTGCCTCAAGCTAGCTTTTTCTGATAATAACATGTTAATAATGTATGTTTGCCACATCTTTGTATGAAACAAAACTTGAGGATAGAAGCAGTTTACTGAGGACTCTTTCCCTCTCACCTTTCTTCAGTAAACTCCTGTGTTACTCTCAATATGTTTAGACCAAGAGACTTTATTAGTACTCTCTGCAGGGTCTACATTGTTACTTGAGGAGCTGCAGCTGATGGTTGTGAAACATTTTCTCAAAGTAAATTATTTGTGTTATTTCTTTCATGCTTTGCAGGTGGTGCGCTAGTAAGCAAGAGATAAGGAATTGGTTATGATTTTTCATAAGGAGTCTCCCTAGGCTAACAAGTAGGACTTTAAGATCTTGGAACAAAATCTGCATATCAGAAATCCACTTTCTCCCTTTCTAATGTTGCTACTCCCCATCTGATGGTCCTCTCCATTTTTAGGCACAAAAAATAGCATATGGCAAATGCAATGAAAAGCAGGCGTTCTTTATGCCTGATTACAATGAGTTAAGAGTCTCCCTGCACAGACTGACTGCTACTGATTTCTAAGCTTCGTGTAGGGCAGTGGCTGAAACAGTCTGTAATGCTTCTGCATCTTACTGGATCTGCTGCAGATCCAAGTTAAGAACTCTTCTTTAAACTTCAGTTTCCCTCAGATGCTATCAATCTTAACAAGTTAAGAACTGCCTGAATTTATTTTTCTTTTGGTTCCACCTCTTATTTTTTTCAGGTATTCTTGTCATGCAATATGTTTAAGTATCAGATCGTTACTAGTTGAGTAGATGTATCTGTTGGTATGGAAGATGTGGTAGCCATTTGGACAGTTTTATGAAGAGCCCTTCCCTGTAGTATAATGTTTAAGTTAGATTTCTGAACCACAACCTCAGAATAGATATTTGACTCGCAAAAAAATAAAGTAATATGAGCAGGGTGTTGGAGTGAGCTTGAAATCATGTTTTTTTTTTCCCAGATCTTATGGGATATGTGGTTGTGTATGGGCAAGAATTCTTGCCCTTCCCTCCCACTGCTTCTGCCAACGTGGATGTCCAGTTTCCAAGGATTCTCAAAGTACTCCTTCTGTTTCCTAGCACCAGCAGAAAATAACTTTCTTTCTGAAAGCAATAGCAGTATCAATTACTTAAAAATATTGTAGATGCAAGCTTTTGCATAATCCTTAAGTTTTGTAACAGTGAGTGGTTCTATAGCAGTCAGTTCCAAACAGTCATTGGACTGTCTATAGAGTTGGATAAAGAATTACTCATTTCCTGCACAGCTTTACAGAAACAGTGATTTTGACAGGGAGTTTCAGGGTGAGTGGAGATAATAAAGCTAAGAATACTGAGGGTATATTTACTAGGGTTAAATATTTTTTTTATATTACACAGGCTAATGCCCTATTGACAAAAACACCCTCAGTAGACAATTCAGAGGCATTCCTCTGTTGGTAACAGAATACGGTTGTCTCGGAGCGAAGATCTTCTTAGCACTTGTTAGCCAAAAGATCATAGTTGCCTTATTTAAACAAACTTCGGTATGATGATATCAAAATAGCAACCTAAACCAGAGGCTTCCAGGGAATACACGTGGAAAGGGGCTAAGTGTAGCCTAACCACCCTTAGAGAATGGAATAGGCAGTTGGCAACTATTTAGCTGGATTCTCTTATGGTCCCTTTTCTCTGCAAGTCCTATTTTCAGAATAGAATGTGAAAGAAATGCAGCATACCCATTTATTTAGCTTAAAATCGGTGTGAAAAATCCCTGTTCAGCTTACAAAGTGAGGAGGGTGATACAATGAGTTTTTAGGACGATAGTGGAAAATGTCATGACTGGGAAGGTAGATGCTGTCTATAATAAAGCTGCCTGTGGCTTCAGCATCTGCTTTTTTCAAGTTTGCTCATCTATAGGGTTACTGTCCCATCTTCTGTATGATTATCTTGCATTATTTTTCATGTTGCTGGTAGACCTAGATGCTCATAAAACTGAGAGACTTGCAATATAAACGTTGCCCTTTTGTTCCTGCTTTTAGTGTGCTCTTGTCCTGGGCTGTGATACAGTTGCTATTAGAGTTGTTCGTGCTGAACTCTTTGCTGGGATGCAAGAATGGTCATTACACATTAAGTGCTAGACTGATCTTAGCTTTAAAACCAGAATTGAAAACAGGTATGTGGAAGTAATGCCTAATTTTTCAGTGCAAAATTGTCTATTCACTCATCCCTATTACAGCTTAGCTGTAACTGCTGGACCAAGCATGTGCATTTCCCATCTTACTTTAAAAGCAACAATGTGTAGAATTTAACAGATAAAGCAGTCGCCATCTCCATTAATCATAATTCATTCGTATTTGTTCTTTTGCTCTGTTAGTGTATCCTGACAGATGATTGTCTTTTCAGGTATCACTGCAGTGATTGTCTCCCCGCCCCCCCTTCAGTCACGTTGCTCCCTTGGCCTTCTTTGTGTACTTATATTCTATATTTTTTTTCCTACGTTTTCTTCAAAGCATGACTAACTGCATGAGTTTTAAAAGGATTATCATATATCTTTTTTTTCATTCCAAACTCTCATACTCTTAGAAAGTTTTTCAGGTACCTGCTGGCTAGGGAGCCAACCAGGGAAAGGTCAGTATGAAAGCTCAGCACCAAGGGTATTATCAGATGGCATGGCTTCAGATCAGAGGCCAAACGTCTCTCATGATGCTTGCTGGATTTTGCTCTCCTTTCTGTGAACCACCCTCACAAGTCTCTAGCTTTCATCTAAGTGTCTGGTTAGTAAACCATTCACTTAAGAGAGTCCATCTTTCCAGTGGTAAGGGAATGGGTGTCTTGGATCATAACGGTGTGGTTTACTGTGTCTGTTTATGTTGCATTGACTATAGCTGATGGACTTAATTTTCTATGATTTTAGTATGGCTCACTCCACCTATGTTTTATTAGCTAGCTCATATTAGCTAAGGTTTATAGGTGGTCTGTAACTGATTTCAGTTTTAAATAACATAATTTCTGGATCAGATTTTCAGTTCATGGAATTAGGTGATGTTCTAGTAGTAGGCAGCCATTGTNCCTTTGAGATGCTGGATTTCTAAAGTTCTACCTGAAATTGGGAAGTTGTCTGTGCTGCTGCAGCTTCTCTGTAACTTCTCCTTTCCTACCTGAGTTGGGTTTTACTGAAGTTCTGCAATTTGTTCTTTCTCTTGCACTTCATTTCCTAAATTTTTCTAGCCAAGCGCTACACTAGAGTCTTCCTGATAGCTCTAGTCTTTAGATGGGGAACTGGCCTTGCTTACTGCATTTGATTTTGCAATAGTTTATGCCTAAATATATTCTACTCTGAAGCATC
>VYZW01040518.1:453-38733 GCA_013401315.1 Balaeniceps rex | reverse complement strand
GTCATTCAGAATAACCATTACAGAGTTAATGAAGGATCTTGTAATAAGTTGCGTACACTGTTTGCATTTTTGTGTAAGTAAGGAAAACTGAACAACAGCTTACGAATATAACCTTGAGCTAACCGTTCCTTTTACCCACTCCTCCCCCTGAAATTTATAGAATTAAGATATTGTGTTCTAGGTCCATGAATAAGCACAACATGTTAAATATGTCCACAGTTATACTGACATTTGTTTCTAAATCATTTAATTAAAAGTCATTATTGAGAACAAAGGATGCATTAACAAGCTGTACATCTGAACAACTGATGGAGTTGTATTATGAATATCATTTTAATCCAAATTAGAAAACTGCACAGATGTGCTGCTGCAAAATATTGACATACTGCAACTCCCTTGGAATGTGATTAACATTTGTGTTAAACCAAAAAGTGCATTAAAACCTGGCTTTACTAATAAATTTAGGATTGGAATAATTCTTTTAATGCTGAAATATAGCATCTAAATTGTTTTTTTTTCCTCCATTTGGGATTATATGTTTTATTAATACAGCCTTAATACTAGCGAAATCTCTCTTTTTAAAAATATTTCTTTCTGAAAGCGAAAATATAGAGTAGAACAGAAAAGTGATAAATGTTGTATTGACAAACTTTTTGTTCCAAGATTTTGTTATTATGGTTTTGATCATAAGAATAAGCCATTAAGCAAAAAGAAATGTGCAGTATTTGCAACAAATCAGAACTTCCTACTTGTCTCTGTTCTTAACACAAACCTGTGATTTCAATACTTTTTTCCAACTGTTTTGAATAGACAGACTATTTTTCATTCTCTATGTCTACTGCACCTGCATGTATATATGTGTACAGAAATAGGGTTTTGAGATTAGGAAGAAGAGATTTTTTAGAATATTTATTTACACTCCATAGATTTGCATGCAAATGATCTGACAACCACAAACATACATTCAGACTTTGGCACAGATTTAACAAAATAGCTTTCAATAGGTGTCTGAGATGTAAATATTTGGAAACCTTTCCCACAAGAAAAACCCAGCAGCCAACAATGCCACAACGTTTTGTAAATAGCTACTTAGATTTGAATTTTTAAATCTGTGAAGTGAATCACAAAATACCATATGACTGTAATCCCAAACTAGCCCTTTGCCATAATGAAGAGACAGTAAAAATATCTAATGTTTCTATGGGTATCATCCTCTCAATCACTCTCATCATCATTCCTCCTCACTTTATAAATGAAGATTTTTCAACAAAAAAATTCTAGAGTATTTGCCAGCTGTACTGAATAGTACTTGATATATAGGTTCTGTTTCTTCACTGAATATGTTCTTTCCCTCACCACAAAGTTAAATGCAAAAATAATAATATGATGCATAACTAAGATGGTCACATTACAACCATCTCAAAGACTGAGATTATCAGTTAACAATTCTCCATATATTTCCTGTTATTTAATATATTAGAATTTTACTTTTGTTTGTACTTGGTTGTTTATTGCATTCTCAGTAAAACTTTTACCCTCTTGTGTTTTAGTAAATACGTCTCTATTCAAGAGAACACAGATGGAGAGAGTGTGTAATTTCTGTTTGTTTGGTTTTTCCCTAACAAATGAATTTGTTATTATTGTAGCTGAAGAAAAGAATCTGAATGAAATAAACAGTAAGATAGGAAACAATATAGTGCTACAATACCATAGGTGGATAACACAGACTTTACTTACTAAACACTCAATCCATTTAATTTAAGTGTTGTTTTCCAGAGAACAGTTTCAATGTAATTACTTAAAAAAAAAAAAAATTAAAGAAGCCATTATTTTAGGAATATTCAAACTAAATTTGATGTTGAACATCCGTGCTGCGAAATAGTTATAAAGTAGATAGATAGCTTATCTATAATGAAAAACCACCAAGTTTTGTAATGATGCCTGTCATACCAGCAGTTAATGAACTTTTTTATAACTATGAGTAACCATCTTAATACCCATTTTCCTGTTCCCCACAAGGCATTTGCTGTTCAATGTTTACAGTCATTCAGGAAAAGCAGAAGCAGAAAACTAAAGAAGTCTGCCTTTCTTCTTTTTTCGCTCAGAAGTCTTAAGGTTTTACTTATACTGCATATTCCTGATAGGAATTTACTATAAATAATTATACAATAAACTCTGTGGTAATATTTTGTACACTATGGCATTGAAGCATAAGGTACTTCTTCTTTGAGAGAAAACAATTCATATTGTACATGGGTTTACCTTAGATTCTACAACTGCAACTTTACAAATTAGAAATATGATGCAAAATAAAATGCACAGGTAAAATATAATTTGATTTTCACCCATACTTAACAGTCAAGCATTTTTAAACTCCCTTTCTAAAATGTGCATGAAATACCTACTTGTGACAGTGAACATTTACATTACCTGTATTTTACAGATTACCGTTCAGGATAAAATACTGCATGCAGTGAAAGTATTGATTTTCTTTTCCCTTTGGAAGCAATGGCAGCTTACTGAAAGCTATCCTTAGAGAAACTTTTATTAAACTTAAGACATGCCTCTTAGAAAAACCCAAGCCTTTGTACTTGCAATATTAAGCAAATCTGCTACACAAACATTTCATAGTGCCTATGTCTAAACATCTGTCAGCCACTTTTAACAGCTCTTTTCAATAATGTACACACTTACAATAAAAAAGTCTGATTAAAGATCTAAACATGAATCTAAATATAATACTATACAGTATAACTCCCAGCAAAAAAGTAGGTTCACAAAACATCTTTGTATCATTTACTTTCCTCCTCTGTTCTTTTTAAAGTAACATGAATGTTCATATCGCAGTAGTTCAACAAGTAGCAAAGACAGAAAAAACCTCCTTCCCTGTATACAAAAAGTACAGAAACAATCACAAGTAGCAAACACAATTTAAATTAAATACTCCCTTCAGGTATGATACCCTCACTGAAGGCACGTATCAACATCCACCTTTGGAAAGATAATGAAGTCCTTGCAAAGCAGTGTAGGAAGGCAGTTATAATCAGAAAGCTGCCTTCTGTCCAGGCACTGGGACGTGCTATCCACTGGTGCTCCCCAGACCCACCGCCCAAGAATAAAGTGCCCATTGTCTCAGCACTGTACTAATTGTGAAAAAGCAGCCCATGCAGTAAGCATAATAATTATCCAGACAAACAAGCAAAGGCAATCAATGAAGCAATGAAAAGGGTAAAAATACATGACCAGACAAAGCAACCCAAGAATGAAATTAATATTCATAATGGAATGCTAGCCAGCAGAAGGTCCCTTTCATGGCATGGCTGTGGCAGACAAGAGACCATTGTCCACACACAACAAAGTCAGTATATGGAGAAAACTTCATGTAGCTCTGCTGAGGAGAAAAACTTTTCGTTCCCAAAACACTTGCTCCCGGCCCCACTGTTTTGATTAAATAAAGTTTTGGGCTCCTTTGCCTGGCAACATTAAAAAAGTTGTCTCTCAGGGTCCACCCTTCCCTGAGCTCTGTAAGGTTTTTTTTTTCCACCTCCCCGCTTTCATTTGCAGCTGTATAAATGTGAACAAAAAAGCCATGCTCGTCCAAACAAAGAAAAAATTGACTGAATATGCATATCCTCATTAACTAAATTGAATTATGACAAGCGGCATATTAATCAGTAGTTGCTCCAGTTACTGCATTCATTGGAAGGGAGGAGGACTCCAAATTAAGGGGAAGCGTGGGGGACAATCGCATACTGATTAGGAGGCTGCTCACAACATGATACAATACACTTTCTAAATAATTATTCAGAGGAAACAGAATAAAGAGGCAGATTGCTCTATTTTTAAGACCAACTCAAGAACAATTAGCCAACAGCATGATGACAAGGCTGCTTGCTTTTTTCCTGTACTGCTTCCACCTCCACATTCTCACACCAACTAGCTTGGCAAGCACTGCAAAATTTGCATTTCAAGGTGGGGGGGGAGAAGAAGAGAGAGGGGAAGAAGAAGAAAAAGGAGAAAGAAGAATCCCATGCTGTCCTTGCTGCTGTTTTAAAAAGAAGGCCAATGACACTGCAACAGCAGAGAAACCCTATCCAGCTGACTGTGAGGTTTAGGAGCTCTGCGGAGTCACTGAGCTGGAGCTGGAAACTTTGCACGCTCTGAACTTTGCAGCACGTGCATTACAACAGTGAAGGAGGAGTTCAGAAAGGAAAAAAAAGCTTCCAGGGAGGGGGAAAAAGAAGTTATCGCACCAACTTACCATCCACCAGGTCCTGGCTGACATGTCATAGCATAGCTGCCATTTTATGGAGCTGTCCGATGCTTTCCCTGCCATTACGCTGTCAGCAACCTTCATCAGATGCAGCTCAATGGAAGATAAGACACCTAATCAAGAAAACATCAGCAGTGGCTTGCTGGGCTACATGTAGGCCAATCCTTATCACACTGCATCATGGGAAAAGCTCCTTTATTAGCAAGAACTCCAACCTCACTGATATAAAGACAAGGATCAGATTTTTTTCCTTTTTTTTTTTTTCATTTTGTCTGAAGGGATTGGTGAAACTAGCCAGCGTCCTTTGTGCATCATGTGTACACCAGTTCAGTATCTCGCAAGTGGGCGGCTAGCTGCATTGCTGGGCTATGCAGACTTAAGTTTATTTGCATTCTTCTTGGTTGTATATTGTTTGACATGGTTTGTGATCCGCTCCGAGCGTAAGAAAAGGAGGGGAAAGAAACTGCTCTGAATTAGTATCTCCCCCAACAAGGACAGACCGGTTTTGCTGGCACGGTGGGGGCATGGTTCAGATGTCACGAGCGCACGTGCGTGTGCACGCGCACCTACACCCTCGCAGCCGCGCACACACGCGTGCACAGGCAGGCGCCCTGGGGAACACACAGGTAGCAGCTGCAGCTGGATGCAGCAGGGGTTGCCAAAGGCTACAAACTCTGTTCTCGCACTGGACATATGGAAACAGTTTAACTCTTTGCGACCAGCCTTTAACAAGGAATAGGGAGGCTGGTAAGTCAGCACAAGGAGCAGGGAGGGGGTGCAGTTAGAATTTCAGTGCCACAGACTTTTCCCCACTCCCTTCCTATGGATGCTCATGATCTCCTCTGCTCTGGATGATCTAGCTGGGAAGGGGGAGGTGAGGGGGCGGGGAACCATCTCAATCACTGCTCCCTCCTGCTCCACAGCTTCGGGTCATCTGCCTGTTGTACCTACCACCAGCAGGGAGAGAAGGCATTCTTCCCGAAAGGTTTTCCATGCAAGGTTCTTTCCCTAATGGAAAAGTTGCGATTCCCTGAAGGAAGGGCTGGCTTAGAAGAACAAATAATTCTGACTTGACTTTAAGCTGCAGAAAAGGAAAAGTATGTATATAAGCACATAGAGGAAATCAATAAACCCTGGCTCACATTAAAGGGGATATACGGAAAGAACAGGATTTGCTAGTCCTGGCTGAAGCGATCAACATCAGTTTTACCGCTGCATTGCAGATTCTGTATGTGCTTTAGCTACAAGTCCCTCTTTAGCAAAAAACCCCCCACATTTCAGAAACTGTCTTTTCAAAATTATCACATTAAAATAATAACTGTAAACAAGCAAGTATTTCACATGTTTAGAATCTCTCTACGGATCATGTTTTCAGTTTACAATCTTCCACATTTTGCTCTGTATTTTATACGTGAAAAGTCTTCGCAATTGAAAGGCTCCTTACGCCTGTTTGTCATGAGCCATAAGTAAGAATCCAGGACTACTGGCGTATGGAGCTACCATGCTATGGCACACATAGCCCCCAGCAGGACTCCTCATTGCTGCATCTCTTCTTTCCCATGCTTGGGTTTGCCTCTTTTTCCACTCTCTCCAGTCGTTTTCCCTTCTGTGAAGATCACCTCCAGAGTTAATCACTCACGCAGCTGAGAGCCCACTAGCTATTGTCGCAGCGGTGCAACGCTCCCACTGATGAATGGGGGTACCCATGCATGCACCCCGTTGCTGTGGGATGGGCAGTAGGTTTGTCTGGCATGGACCTACCGCCTTCAGCTAACTGTCAGAGCTGGCATCCATGGACCATTTAATTAGGTCCTGAAACAGTGACAGCATGTAAAGAAATGATACTCTGAGCAAGTCCAGAGCTCTGGCAACAGAACAGCTCTGTAGCAACACCAGGTGTATCAAACGATTAAAATTGTTTTCCCTTCTCCATGTGTGCTATTGAGGTAGCTTGCTGCCTCAGTTTCTTGTTTTAAATACACTGATGAGGCCAGCATCAAAAAAGCCAGACACAGAATTAATGTGGACTCTGGACATCCCAGTCCCCTAAATTTATATAACCCTTTTTGTAGAAGAGCTCTGTACAACAGATGAGGACGTTTTCTTCTTTTTCATTTCAGCTAGGTCACGATGATAAATAGGAACCCAAGAAAATTTTGGACTGTTGGAAGATCTGCCTATGGTCAGGTCCTGTGGGATGGCTCAGCGCAGTTACAGTGCACAGGAGGCATCAACTCACGCTGGCTCAGTCCCTATACCTGGTCAAACAGCCTGGTTTTGTGATAAACATTGTAAGTATGGAGAGCACCAGCAGCAGTTTTATCCAGCTGTCTGTAGGCAGTGTACAGTCAGATGTCCTAAACGGTCCCAGCCTGAATCTCTCCCATGGCCTTCACTAACAGGCTCGTCATCACAGTGGGACTGCACACAGCAGTCAGCTGTGGGTGTGAGATAAACCTCGTACAAGAAGGATGCTACCGCTCGCTTTCACACACGACCCCTAACCCCAGCTAACAAACATACTTCCCAGTGCAAGGAAACCTGGGACTAATGTGAAGAGGTGGATTTTTTGCAGTTTCTCACCCACTGAAGTCTCATCACAGGTGAAGAGACCAACTGCTTCAGCCACTAATCTGCCTTACTAGGGCAATTCACAAATCCCCAGCAGCACTGTGATGGCTGGGAGTGGGAGCCCACGCTTTAGGTAATCATGAGCCAGTTCACTGTGCTTAAAAGAGGATAAAAGTTTTATCGCGCTATAGCTAGCGGAGAGATCCCAGGCTGGTCTTAGATGCCCAGTCCACAGCAGATCCAATCTTGCAGCATCCTCTTCTACCGAGCCCCCTGTGACCAGTGGAGCTGCTCCATCCCAGAGGAACACAGCTCCTGAAGCTTCAGGAAGACTATGCATCTCCTGTAGGCACAAGCACCACATGGATATTTGCTTTTTATGCAGCCAGGAAAGACAAGAGTTAACGATGAGCCTCCCTTCTATTGCTGCCTGTTGCTGTCTCGCATTAGCTGAGGGCAGAATGGGGATTTCTGGCACCCAGAAAAACAATGACTGCAGCACTGGTCAGCGTATGCTTCCCATACACATGCTGCTCCCATGCCTTCTCCTGCCTGCTGGGAGGTCTGCCTTTCTCCCAGCCATGTCTGTTTTGCAGATGGGATTTTTAAAATGGTGTAATATGGAGGAAGAGATCTCATTTCCTATGCTGCTTGAAGATACAGTCATACAGAACACAGGGAGAAATATGGAATGGGACAACATTTTTCAGATGATTTTTTTTCCTTTTAGGAAAAGACAAATTTATGACGAAAGCATATGATGTTGCTTGTTACATAATAGCAGTGCATTTCAAGGTTATTCAAACTTCCATTTTGGTAGGAGGGCGGGGGTTTTTTAACTGGAATAACTTAAATTTTTCAAGTGAGTTGGATTTTTCAAGTGAACTTTTCAAGTGAATTTGAAGGAAACATTTGCTCTGACTGACCCCTTTTTTTTTAAGCATCTTTTTCACATTTTCAAAGGAAAAAAGAAGATACCAAAATATAAAAATTGGTAGAACAAAAATCTGGTTCTAATTTAAGTGAAATAAGATGCAAGCAAGTTCATCCGTTTCTAGATACCTGTCTTCCACATTAAGAAAATAATTGCCAGCCTGACTTTTCCCAAGGGTTTTGGTTTATGTAAGGTTTGTTTTCTCCAGGCTGGCTCAGCTTTTGACTCTATTCAAGGGGACATTCCCATTTCATATCAAGGAGGGAGCTAATGAAGACCACCACTCATAATGAGCCCTCAGGAATCAATTAGTTTCTTTCCATAAGGTCCCAACACCTACTAACAGAGAGGCTCAAAGAACTCACAGTACGCTGCTCCAGAGGATATGCAGTGGTGGTACAGAGAGACCCAAACTAGTCATGTAGATTTAAGTAATTACAGAGAACAAGATCAATGTTCAGATTTTGGGATGATTTTGAAATCTCTTTTTTTTTTTAATCCGCTGCTAGAAAAATCCTTGATTGCCTTCAGAAGGAAAAAAAACCCCAGTGATTCTGAAAAACTCCTCTTATTATTGTAAGTCTAGAGCAGCATTTTTTTCACTAGCGGATAGAGACAGCCTAGTGTTCTGAGGCTACCCACAGCATGCAGAGACCCTTCCAGTGTTGGCAATTCCCTTTCCATGATTGTCAATAGGCCTGTGGGCAGACACAGATCACAGCTCATATTTCCTAGGAAACCTTTTATTAAGCCAGCCATTAGTGGAGCCAAACTGTTGATATTAATAGCAGGCAGCTAACCACAGATCATGTTCACATACTCCCTCCTGCAGTTCTCACACACACGGCCGGGCACACTTGCACACACTCGTCGCTGCCAGGCTGAAGCTGGGAGACCGGCCCCAGCTGTTTACTCAGACGTGGGATGTTGCACTGATGCACCAGAGGCTTAGTAGGAAATCCCCTCCTCATTTCACCAGGTGCACATACAGCCCTGCCTCAGCCCTTCATGGGAACCTAAAAGGACTGCTGGTCTCCAGAGTCTAACGACTCTTGGGAGACTTTCACACTCTGCCCCTCAGCATGTACTTTTCCTCTTTCCCCTGCTGTTTTCTGGTAAATATTTTCCATCCATAGTCATTGGCACCTACAGCACCCATTCACATAAACTTACACAGAGGGGTACTTTACGGCACCAGGATTTTTCATTTCTATTAAGGGAGCAGTACATGGCTACAGAAGCCTGACAATCCACTGCTTTCAACTGAGTTATGTCCCCTGGAAAATATAAATTTGATGATTCCTTCATAATGCGGCGGTGGTGGTGGTGGGGAATAATTGCTATTAACTTTGCTTAGCCTTTCTATTTTTCCCATTTGACATTAGTAAAGAGATAAACAAGGCTTTTTTAAAAAAAGTTTAAAATAATCAAACCATGGCAGCATTTGCCCAAGAAACATCTTTGCTGACTGCTAGAGTGATGAAAACAAGCATTCTTACGAAGTCCTTTATCAGGCATTTTATAAAGAGACACTTCCACCTTAGCAGTTTCTTTCTTGTGAAAAGACATACTTCCTCCCTTCTGGAGCTCTAGAGTGCCCAAGAAGTGGCAGGGCACCTCCAGGAATGTGGAAAGGTCCATAGCTAAGTCACAAACTATCCTGGCTAAGAGGAGCCACCAGCAGCAGCGGCAACTTCACCGGAACAAATAAAGAGGGCTGACGTGGAGGCTGACTGGTAGTGCCTTTCCAATATCCCTCCTCTTGCTCCCATCATGAGTGCCTGCTAGGTTTCCAGGCCGAGCACAGCACTTTTTGGGACAGGCAGAAAACAGAGGGTGGCAGGTGCCACCTGGGGGTGGACAACCTGGCTTCCAAAAGGCTGGAGACCCAGTTCCCAGGCTGATGACATTCAGGAAGGAAAGTAATGCTAAACTATTGTTTGCAAGAAACTTTATGAAGTCATAAAAGCTGAGTGCTGACTAGCAAAGCAGATATGGCAAAACAGTTAACTGAAAACTACTGTTTTTAAAAGTACGCACCAGTCAAACTCAGAAGCAAATATGATGGTTTAACTTGAAAAACTAATAATGACATAATTTCAGTATGTCCACAGAACTGCTGCAGCTGGTGCATACGCTTGTGCATACACTTTTGTGCTATCGTAACTTGCAACCTGGGCAGGACACAGCCAGTGGTGGAGACATACACAAAACGGGGGGTTTCAATTGTATGTTCTAACCCAGCCCCAGAAAATGCTTCATTTGCATTATTTCCATTGAAATAATTCATGCACAATAATGGAGCCAATGCACAATAAATCGAAATGCTAAAATTCTAGCATTCTGTTAAATTTATTTAAAAAAAAAGTTTATGAAATGCAGTATGTGACTTTTTTTCATTTCTAAAAAATTTCCCTACAGTAAAACCATTATTCGAAGATGGAGGTGGAGTTACACTTGCCATTTTCAAGAAAAAACTGTTTGATATTTAAGAATTGCGTGGCTCACACAAGTGTTCTTTATTCACTAAGTGCCCTATTTCATGGGGAGGGTGGCCATTAATGTTCAGTACAGGATAATACTCCATCCATCTCATTTGTGGATTGGATTTCATCCCCATGAGCCATGTGAGAATCACAGAAATCTGAATTGTATCCCCTGAGATTCAGCGCTAAGAAGCCCAGTAATAAATGGAAGTCATTATGCTGCTCGTTCACAATCTCCTTAGAAGAAGGGATGGATTCTTTTCACCTTCTCTTTGACGAGAGGGGCATACCGATAGGCTTCGTCACATACACTGCACTTTTGTAACTGGATGTGGAGCAAGCACTTTGCTTACTGCACATCTCCAGTTCAGGGCCTGCTGAAACAAACTTATCTGCTAGGATCAAAACCCCTACTTGGTGCTCACTGTGTGCTGGCACGAACAACAGTACAATGCAGGGGGCTCTAGGGAAATCAGCGCCCTTGCCCCAGACTTCAGTGCAAATCCGGCCAAAAGCAAAAAAAAGAGCAAAGACAATCGCTCCCCTTTCCTAGGGCACCTTAAGCAATAAAGGTTTGGCAGACAAATGCAGCCCTCAGCAGCAACTCCTTGCCCTTTCGCTGCACAGCTGTCCCTTTTCTGCAAGTGTCCCCAAAGACAGCGGTGCCACGCTGTGCCCTCACAGCCGCGTCATGTGCACCTGAGGTGGGCAGGGGTGATGGGGATGCTGTTGCCCCTCAAAGCCAGTACCCGCCTCTGGGGCAAGCATGCCACTTGTCCTGTTCAGAAACCATATATGCCACACATACATCAGTTCCCAGTCGGCACAACTGCTGCTGTTCTCTCAGCTAGCTCTATCCCATTTCTTCCACATCTCACAATTTTGAATCAGTCCTTGACTTCTCCAGCATAACGCAGTTTATTACTGACATACTAAATGCTATAGCAAAGTCTAGATGTTTTTTTTTAATTTCACATGCCTTGGAAATCAATTATCTTAGAAAAAAAGTAGGTTGAGAGATTTTCTTCTTGCTTTGACACATTCCTATTGCATTTTAGTTCCATTTTGCATTCACTTTCACAGCTTTAATTCTCGATATATCCTTTTACATTTAGCATAACCGGTGGTTTGACATGAGGGGAGGTTAGCTACCTTTTCTTCCCTTTTAACTCAGGTATTCCCTTTGGTTGTAAACAGTCAGAGGTGGCAACCTTTTGATCCCAGTTTGATAGACTTAAGATCTTTGCTACTGATTTTGCAATTCTGTGTGTGGGCTTCAGGGGCCACTCTCCCTAAAGCAAGCAGGTCTGACCCTGAATCCATAGTCACCATATATGTTGAGCAGCCTGCTTTCCTTCTATCAGCTGATTAGGTGTGAGGACTACTTATTCTTGGGTAAGGAGATGTGGGGGTTGATTCAGGGCTAGCATTCATTGCTCCTTAGCTAGGGATTGTCTTGGTATGGCAGACCATAATTGGAATGGGAAGAACATGATGGGCAACTGGCTGAAGGACAGGGATATTCCCATGTGTCTGAGCACCATCTCCAGGCCCTGACAGCAAATGCTCAATGCTTCCAGAGCAGAAGGACTGGACATGGTGAGTGCCTTGGTTTGAGTGCTGGGCAGGGACTAGAGAGGGCACAGCTGGAGCAGGGGAATACGGTCTCCACCAGTTTTACTTGATGAAACAAAACTCCTCAGGAAACAAAAGGCAGAGAAAGGAGAAGACACTGTTCCAACTGGTTTCTTCCAAGAATATTTTTATTTAGTTTCTGTATTTCATTCCAATGTTTTTGCTGAAATGACATAAAATGGGTTTGTTATTAGTTAGACACGAGGACCAGATAATAGACTCTCCTTTGTTTTGGGGGCATCATCTAACTGTGCTGCTGAGAATAACCCAGGGATATCAGTGTAGCTACTGGCTTATCTCTGAGTAAGACTTATGATTATGTTCATTCCACCTGGCTGCTCAGGTAGTAATGGTTAATAATTTCCCCATGATGAACATTTTCATGCTCTTTCACATCCTCTGCAGTTCACAGTCCGAAAGCTTGTTTTCCTTGTAAAGAGAAAACTACAGAGGTGGGGGTTAAGCTGTATGTAGTGTTTGGCATTGTGGCATGGCTGCAATTGATCTCACCCAGTTACATTACGTAAGAGAGGTGAGAAAAAGGGGAGAATAGGCGAGGACGGGGAGAAAATCTCATATGTGAAAGATCTGGAGCTCCATTTTCTGTTAAATCCTCCGGACTGAGTAATGATCTTGACAGCATCTTCCAGCAAAAGGGATCCTCCTTATCTTATGTTGATAGTAATCACAATCCCCTCCAGACACTAGGCAAGACTTCTGACTTTACTCAGGACCATGCCGAGCCAGGCCCAGCACCACCCTGTGATGGATGCTAACGTGCTACCCAGATGACTTCCTCGCTGCAGGACGCTTTTAAAAAGTGCTCAGCATTATTCTCAGCACTGTGAGTCTTTACTGCTGCAGGTGGTCAGAGGTTGTGCTATTCAGGAGCTAAGCATA
This sequence comes from Balaeniceps rex, assembly GCA_013401315.1. NCBI lineage: Eukaryota > Metazoa > Chordata > Aves > Pelecaniformes > Balaenicipitidae > Balaeniceps > Balaeniceps rex. The sequence continues at coordinate 25,934 of VYZW01040518.1, read as the reverse complement.
TGCCTTCCTCAGCATAAGGATGATTCCTCTTTGCTCCTTCAGCAGATCACCGCTATTAGTCCATGCAGGAGGTATAGGAGCAACCTCTATATATGGATTTTGCTTGCGATGTCTTAGCAGGTGTTTTTGTGCCAGAGCATCTGTCCAGTTGTTAGAAGGTTTGCACCTGCCACGATCCTCTCTTTAATGGGGTGGACACCAACACATTCCCTCCTGCTCAGTTCTGGTCAGCAGCTGGTAAGTTGGCACTGTCCTAACAGACGTGCTGATTTTCGACCGGTATTCCTCAGGTTGGAGCCTGTGGTAGGCAAACCACATGTGCAAGGGTCAACGCAGACATATTTTTCCTGGAGTTTTGGTGCAAGATTAATTGCAGGATCATTGGACCTCATACAGTTATTATCTGTCTCATGCCAGAGGGGAGGGTTGAGCTTTCCCAATGCAAGCGCTAGCTGGACTGAGTAGTTTTCAGTATCCCTGTGACTACAGGCATGTGATTTAGATACCCATCCACATGTGCTGAACACTAGCAATGCCTAGTACTATACTATTGTGACTTGATACAAGTTTTGGCCTGCTTGTGTTTTTTTCCTATTCATGTGTTTTTGTGTATTCCTTTTGTCCAGTTTTACTAGATAAAGGTTAGCACACTGTGGGTAGAGCATGAAGTAATCCAACAAACTGACAAATCCTCTGCTGCCACATTAGGTACCCCAAACCTGCAGGAAACAGCAAACACGGTGAATTAGAAGATCATGGGGAGCTCAGCAACCCAGCATTAGGAGAAGCTAGCCTTATTTCTTTCACTTCATCATCTTCCCATGCCCCAGTGGAGCACAGAACAGAAAACTATGACAGAAAACAGCAAGCTATGTGTAAATGGTAAGAAGTGTAAAATTTAACTCAGTTCGCATCTGGGAAAACTATTACCTGTCTGAAAACGGCTCTGGGGTCTCAGCAGAGAAATAATAATTTTTTATTATTATTTCTGAAAGGCCTTCATATAATAATGTAGCTCAATTAATCTGCACAATTTATTAATTCTAAGGACATATTAGACAAATTAGGTGAATAATTTCAACCACCTAGCCAGCTCCCCTGGGTGATAATAATCAAAACAACCTATTTAGTTAATGATACAGATTCTTAACTTCAAATGCCCATTGGTCTTTGTGAAATAACTATACAAAGTGTATGTATGGAGATAGCATATCCTGCAAAGAGCTCACTGAACTAGTAGACCTGCAGTTGCTGTCCTCCTCACAAACTAATTTTCCAGTGCTTTTTTGCCATCTATTTTATATGATAAATAAATAGAGCTCAGATTACATAGCACTGGTTTTCTACTCAACTACCGCAATATAGACCTTCACATTCAAAAACTTTTAGAATTATAACTGAAAGTCCATTTAAGATATGTTTGCCAAAAGCTTTACTAGACCTAACAATGACAAGTGCACATGTGGAGTAACAGAACAGCCTCATCAGCATTCTCCTTGAAGCAGTCATTACCACCTTCCCCTCCACCCCCTTTTAAGCCATACATTAACATTGTTTATCACATATCTTTTATGAAAAAGCAAATTTTTCTTCCACCCTCACCCATAATCTTTCTCCTAAAATTTGATGAACTGAAACAATATGCTAAAAGAACAATCGTTTCTTCCTTTTCTCAGAATCAGCCATAGTAACTATAAGAAAATTTGCCATTGTTGACTTTGTCAAACAAGAGAGATGCAATTCTTGAGATAAGTGTTTTGACTAAGTTCTACTCTGTATCATCTGCCTTTCAGCCTAAGCCAAGATCTGCTTGGAAAAGTAATGGTTTTCTTCAGACTTCTCCAAAACTGTGAAAGTGTTCATACACATCCATACATGCATACTAATTTCAATTGTGACAGATAATTTTTCTAATTCTTTTTCTGAGCATTAAAAATAGGATATTTAGGGAGAAACACATCTTGGATGTAACATTAACCTCTGGCTTTTCAATTGTCTTTGAGTTAATTTTTCAGACAACAGCAGCTACAGTTTAATGGAAAGACTCTCTGAAGTCTACAGACAGCAATTTGGCATGCTAATACATTCAGACAAAAGAATAATCTTGCTGTTTTGAAAAAGGCACACGTGGGAAATCTGATCAATCGGACATGTCTGTGGCTGAAGTTCAACAATTCCATCAATGCTACATCTTCTTCTTTTAAGTATCTGTAGTTTTGGCAGACTTGAAATGTCTAATTTTTGAAAAGTCAGCTCTCTAGGGAATTTGCAGGAAGACTTGGGAAGAGTGGACTCTGTGTCCCAGCATGATGCACCCATTCATAACGCAGCAATTCCACAGGGAAGTTCCACAGAGTTGTGCTTAACAGAACAACAGCATCTGAACAGACAGTAGCAGAAAGGATAAAGAGACTAATCTTCACACACAGGCTTGCTAACAACAGCACTGCTTCTTGCATCTCTCATTACCACTCTGAACCAGAAGCATTTTGACACTGGAAAGAATTCAGAGTCACACCTTGGAGAAACAGCTCTTCACACCGCATTCAGGAAAATTAAACCAAACCAGATGTGCACCTTCAGCCTCCCATGTTTCTAAATGCCTGTCTTTCCTGGTTTCAGCTGGGTTAGAGTTACTTTTCTTCCTAGTAGCTGGCATAGTGCTGTGTTTTGGATTTAGGATGAGAAGAATGCTGATAACACACTGATGTTTTAGTTGTTGCTAAGTAGTGCTTAGGCTAGTCAAGGACTTTCTCTTTCAGCTTCCCATGCTCTGCCAGGTGCACAAGAAGTTGGGAGGGGGCACAGCCCAAGGTAGTTGATCCAAATTGACCAAAGGACTATTCCATACCATATGACGTCATGCTCAGTATATAAACCGAGGGGAGTTAGCCGGGGGGCAGCGATCGCTGCTCAGGGACTGGCTGGGTGTCGGTCGGCGGGTGGTGAGCGGTTGCATCACTTGTTTTCTTTTCCCTGGGTTTTGTTTGTCTCTCTCGTTCTCCTTTTCATTACAATTATTATCATTATTATTATTATTATTATTATTATTATTATTATTATTATTATTTTTTTATTTCAATTATTAAACTGTTCTTATCTCAACCTGTGGGTTTTCTTACTCTTGCCCTTCCGATTCTCTCCCCCATCCCACCGGGGAGGGGGAGGGGGAGGTTGAGCGAGCGGCTGCGTGGTGCTTAGTTGCCGACTGGGGCTAAACCACAACACTGTCCATGTTTACTGTTACGTTTGCTGCGAATATATGGCTAGCCTGCTCACCTTCCTGCCATGTTTTGGGAAGGATTTATCAAAACTTCTTCTGTAATGATGCACTTTCTTCTGTCTTACATACTACAGGGAACAGTACAAGAGGCAACATCACTGACATAAAGTTTTTGGTAATATATTTGCCCCCAGTTGAAATGTATAGTCAGAATTCTTGTTTCAACCACTGAAATCAAAATGAGATGGACAAGAGACTTCCCATTTTGAAATCTCTCTTTGCCAGTTCTTAGGGTTTAGGCAGGTAATTTCAAGCAATCCTGTTACAATGGATTAAACATTTGCTACTTGCTTCCTGACCTGCAGTGGCGGACTGTGATCCTAATCTAGCCCTTGTGAGAAGTAATGACATTCCTGCCAGTTTTGGACATCTTACCACCTTTATGGTTATTCTTCATTTTAAATAGAAACTGATTTCCTCATACAAATAAAATTCTTGCTTGAATAGTACTATTTCATCTCCCTTTACATTTGACTGATTAGAGATAAAATGCTACTCCTTTCATAAATTAATGGATCATTTCAAAGGTTAGTGGATACTAATGCAATATTTTCAATAGATTTCTTGCTTACAAACAACTGAGTGAATACGAATTTTTTCATCAAAAATGCTAGTACTTGAAAACAAAGATGAACTTAGTGACAAAAAGATCACTGTTTTTACTTATAAATAGTTCTTACATATAAATATTTCTAATATATTTAATTGTGGCCTGCTGTTAACATGACAAACCTATCCTGTGGCACTAAGTATTGACTTTCATGCCCCATGCAATACCACCAGAGACAAACTAATAAACAAGCAGGGAGCATTAGTGATAGTGAAGATAAAGGCTTACTGAAATAACACAAGCATGGTTACAGTGCTGTCGAAAATAATTGATTTTGGCAACTTGAGGTCTGTGGCCTGCAAAAATGTCATTTCAGAACTGCTTTGTCAACAGCAGAGCTGTGTGTCTAGCTTGAGATTTCAAAAAATGCTGAGAAGAAAGTCACTTTGAGTGAGAAAAAGGAGTGAAATGGCATTGACTCGAAAACGTGAAAAACTGCATTGAAAAATTCTTCAAAACCAAAAGTCCAATTTAAGCTGTCCTTTTCTAATGAAAAAGCTTATTTTTTATACTTTCCATCTAGAGCTAATCAGCACAAAATTAGATGTTCATTGAAAAGTCATAAATCAGGTCCTGAAAAATTTTTTGTTTAATTCAGTGTGTGCATCTACTCATATTCACTTACTGAGGTTCAGATATATCTTTACCCTGGAGAGCTGCAAGTAAATCTGTGTTTATGCAGCAGATACTCAGAGAGACATTATGCTGCTGAGATGCCAAATTAGTTCCAAGTTCTCATTAAAAAGGTGTATGATGCTCACATGGTCACGTTCCTTCTCCTTTATCTTCTTCTGAGAAGCTGTAAAAGTTGTTGAATTGACCCTGTAGGACTTCTCCATCTAGGCACTCAGTAGGTAGAACATCAATAAAAATGTATTAGGATTTCGTAGTTTAGATTTTATGTGAATCTTTCAGAAAAGCAACTCTTTTAGAACATATTTTACAATCCTTCAGTTATCAACTTTTTCTTGTCTTTTGATATCTGCCAAGCTAATAATCCACTGCCTAATTGGAAGATGACAGAAACGTGGAGCGCTTGAGTTTCATCTGACACCAAGCATTTGTTTCAAATGACAAAACTGTCCTTTGGCCTGAGAGGAGTTTACAGAGTCTGTCAGAGAAAAGAGAAACTCCTACTCAGGTATCTCACCTGGGGAAGCAGACCAGTGCCCAAGCTTCCTACAGGGAAAACAATTCCCACCTGCGCTACTTCTACTGCATACAGAGCCGCTTTCTCCCTTCCCATTATCAGCATGGGACGCAGCTCCACCAACACTTCCTCTGTCGTTACTGTGGCAGTGATAAATTTTATCTCCCTGACTTTACAAGGCCCTCTTCCAGCTACAAGGAGATGCTACTCTGAGGTACAGAGGATGGTGCTACTTCTCTCTGTTCGTACGAAAGAGCGAGCAAGAAGGAAGAAGGGTTGCAGAGCCACACTGCCACTTATAGACTCCTCCACAGCCCCGTCCCTGCCTGGTGTTCTAAGGCTGACAGTGCTGTAACTTCCTCTACCTGAAAACAAAAAAAAAAACAAAAAAAAAGCTTTATCCCTCAAACAAGGTTCCTGACTCTTCAAGATGCAAACCAAAGAACACTTGACTGGTGGAAAATGCATTGCGTCTTCTTTGCTAGTCCATACATGTTGCAGTGGCTTCTCCCTACCCAAGGATCTGAAGATAGTACCTGTTGTATTTGCCCCATAAGACTATTTTTTCAGAGTTATCAGGGTGCGAGATCCTTTGACTAGTCTAAGAAAAAGTAAATTCTCAGCTGTTGTGTTCTGGGAGTATTAAGGTAGGAGGACAGGGAAATGATAACCTGATTTTTCAGTGCCAGGATTTAATACCTTGAAGCAAAGCTGAAAAGCCTATCCTTAAAGGCTTGCCCAGAAGAATTCTTACCTTCTCTGTTTGCTGAAGATGTGTTCTACTGGTGAGTGAAGACACGTACAGTTATAATTTCCGGTCCTGGCTGTTAGTGATGAATAGCCAGAATTCTTCCCCACCCATACAGATGTTGCATGTCTGTTTTTTTGTAGAAATATGCCCTGAATATGCAACTGTTTAGAGTAGCCAGCTTGGATGCAGAAAGGTGTTTTCAATTTCCCTACGAGCAGTCTCTTTATTAAAGGTATACACATAAAACTCCAATATTTGAAAATGAAATAAATTTAAATCTCATCATGATCACCTAAGACATGCTCACCTATTATTCTTTTATTTATTTTAATCCAAATTCAATGGCAGAAAACCAAATACAGTTTCTTACACGATCTTTCTCCTTGGTCCAGATGTGCGTCATCGATGTATCCAAAAAGTTTGTCAGCATGAGCTGAAAAATATATACACTTCAAATTCGAGTCACCTATGCACTCCTGGATGTTAGGCAGCCCAAATTCCTTATCTCACATGTGGGATAAGGCTGTTTCTTCTGAAGTGGATTATCCAGGCTTCTGTGACCTGGATAATATAATGTAAGGGAAGGGACAGTATTTGAAAAGCATTCAGCATGCAGCAACTCAGACAGTAAGATTAACAATGAAGAGTGCTTAACGCAAGTACTGCACATTGTCTGTCAGAGGCCTTGATGACAGTGTTTGCATCCATTTCTCAGGCGACCTGGGACTGCACAGCCAACACGGCTGTTAGCCTCAGCCAGAAGAGGAATGGGAGTGTAGAGGAGTGATGCCGGTATCTCAACTCATGTTATTTTAGGTGCTCTCACCACCCTGCCTGACTTCCAGCTGCTGATCCAGAAGATGAGTGGTATCCCATAAATGCTGTGTTGAACTTGCTGGCCCCATGCCGTTGCCCCGGCCACCGTAAGGCATCTGTAACAGCAAAAAAGTACCGGCATCACCCTTCACTTTTCCCTGCTTCTAGGCAATCTGGTGCTGGGGCTCTAAAATCTGCTGTCCTTTGGGAGTGACCCCAAGGGCTGACCAATGAGACAAAGAGCAGAGGGTTTATCAGTGACTAAGACAAATGCTAATACCTAACCACAGTTTGAATGCTGCCACGCTAAATAATTTTCAAGCAAAAGTCTGTAAAAGTTGCCTGATGAGCAGCAAGAAAAATAAAAGGGGATTTAATTAATCACGAATGAAAGGATTCACTATAACACTTGTTCTAACCTAAATGGGAACATAAATACAAATATTTATAGACCTAGTTTCATTCTCAGATGAGAATAAAAGATTTATAACAAAGATTATTGCACAGTTCTAACCTGCTTATATTTTGGGAGATACTCTGGACTGCCTTCTCCTAATAGTTTCTCAGCATCAGTGCTAGTTTAAAGCCAGGCTAACAGATGACAAAAAGTGGCTGTCTGTAAGGAATCATAACTGAATGGGGACAGTGCTAATGTGGCCTCACAAGAAGCAGTATTAAGATTCATATCATCACACACATGAACCAATGCACTCTAAAAAAAATAAATTGCTGGTAAAGTTTGCTGAGCACAGTGATAAAGGAACAGCTGATACAGTTAATAAGCTGGACATAATTCAAAGGAATTTGCCTTGTTAGAGCTAAATGCAAAGTTACACATGGGAACAAATGTAGCTAAGTCTGGGGACTTGAATTTAGAAACGTAGCGGGCTAAATCCCAGAATCATGTTGCAGCAAAAAAAGACTAATACTATCATTGAGTGAATAATCGGCAGATCAACCTTAAGCAGGAAGAGGATTTTACTTCTGTGGGTGGCGCTGACCACAATAAAGCTCTTTATGAAATATCATGTCTGTATTTGTAACTTTCTTTCAAATGCCATCACATGGCAATAAAACTGCTTATTCAGTAATGCCCTTCAGCAAGACTGTAAGTGCACATTCACTTGGTTTATCAAATAAATACATGGCTGAAAGGCAACTTCATTTTATTTTACAAGTAAGTTTAGGTGAAGAAAGTGCTGACTGCTCAAGGATTCTTCCTGTTAGAAAGAACAGAGCAAGTCCAATACATTCAAAGGAAAAGCTTAACATTTCAAGTTGGAAAAGAGAACAGTGAAAAACTGGGCATGAAAAAAAGTGATAAACTGAAGGATCAGGATCCCAATGTAAGTGATGGATTTCCAGTTTCTTGACACCTTCAAGAATACTCTTCTAGGAGATTGCAGAGGAGCAGAATGAAATTATAGTATTTTTCATAAGCCTGGTTAAGATCTTGAATTTACAACATATTTATGCATCTGTTGTTACACGTGAGCAAAGACTATAAAAAGTTATTTCCAGAAAGAAGTTCTGCAAGATGCTGCCAATGCTGCTTTGATGTCTGAGCAGATGCACTCTAGGTTATTGGTCCACCAGCCTGAGCTCTTGAAAGGAAAAACAACTGGAAAGACAGAGAGTAGAAATTTTACAGTTACCTTGGAAAACCAGTTGTCTGTACTACCATTGATTTCCATATTTTATCTTCTCTCCCTGTATCTCCAAAGAGTAGCAACTCCTTACAGATCTATGATGCAACTAAATAGCATAGGAGGGAGAAGATGCATTTCTGTCAGCAAAGGAGTATAAATCAAGTATTTGGAGAAAGACTACTTCTCAGCAACAAATACCTATCACAGTACATTAATCAAACTTTTTTGACTTCTGAGATCGCAGTGTTCCACTCTGTGTGTGTGAAACAGCACACTTACGTGCTACTTGAATGGTTTTTTGCTGTATATATAAGCTAAAAATATGAAATCCAACATAATTATTAACACAAGATAGCTCCCTCCTCCCCTCTTTAAATGCTCCCACATATGCAACTGCTGGAAAAAAGAGCTGATGAGTGCTTTCAAGGGACACTGTTTACTCCTTACTGTCGCAGGCAGCTGCACTTGAGTGCACACCGTACCCCCTCGAAGGTCCGTCCTTCCCGACAGTTTACCTTTCTGCTGGTGGGATGTGTGTACCTGCCAGCCAGACCCTGCAAAACCTACCAGCAAACTTCCTGCGCACTGCCCACACGAATTGTTCTTTATTTTCTCTTACACGAAGACTCCCCTGCCTCTTTAACTATGGTTAGCATGAGAGTTGCCAGTAAGGCTGGGGGTACAAGGCTTCCACTGTTCCTCTCTTTGCAGGAGCACGACGTGCTTGCTTTAGATAAAAGCTCTGCCTTTCTCTTCAAAGCAAGATTTATCTGCCCTCAGTCCTCTCCCCTTTTTACTTAGCAATCAGAACAGACATCAAATATGTTTTACAGAACATTCTTTTTTAAATCACTCCAGTAATTTCTGATTTTACTATGTGAGAACAATAATGATATTATATGAAGTGAATAAATTGGGAAACTTACTCAAAATATTTTCTGCAATTAGAGTATTTGAAATTAACTTTTTCTAGGCTTCAAAAGTTTTGTTTTAAACACAGCAAAATATGAAAAGATTAAAGATATCTGTGCAGTTATTCATGCATTTGTCAATTCTAGAATGAAAACACGACATGAATAATGAAGACTGACAGAAGTGCAGGAAGCTGGAAGGTTGACAGCTGTTATTTGCACATTAAAATACACTTTCAGGAATTTAAAAAAAAAAAGTACCTGTCTTCACCAATATTTCCCTTTCTATAGTCACATCTCAAAAAGTGCATCTCAGAGGATAAAGCCATTCCAAAAATACAGGAGATCTTTTTCTTTGGAATAGGGTTATTTTTGTTTATTAACAGCACTTCCAAAGTGACTTTAAAAAATGGGATTCCATCTTCCCAGAATATAATTTTGCAATTTTATGCTTCTGTATAGATGGCATAAATTTTGTGGCCCCAAATCAGGTAGGTTTTTTTTTTTTTAAAGAGCAAAAAGTCACAAGACAGAAATGCTTCTGGGACTAGCTTTAGTTGATGAAATCTCTCACGTGTGGCTCCCCTTGTACCTTACCAGAGGTAAGTAAGGTACACTTGAGTTGCTATCTGTCCTTCAGTTATGATACTTCTAAAATTGTACACCTGGCTACTTATTTTCACACATACTGTGGAAAACTATTCTCTATGGTATTTAAACATCCATCAGATTATTGAGTACCGACTCAGAGCCTGGAGAAATCTTAGTCTTTAGGAAACCCAGCCAAAATGAGTGTTAGACTCCCTAGTCAGACTCCTCAACCCTGAATTTTGTAGCATAACAGTCTGATTTAGGGATGTGATCAACATCAGCATAGTAAGTTGAACTTATTTATCCACAGTATGTAGAAAGCTAACGTATGTGCAATAGGACTTGCAGATATTACTTGCATTTAACTCAAGGCAAAAAGCACGATATTTGTATTTTTACTCAAAGTCCCCGAGTGTCACCAAGGTGTACTTTTTTTTGATTGGTTCTCCCTTGTTCATTTAAATCAGACACTGCTGCCAGAGAGCTCCAGTGTAAAATTTTCTGAGTAGTGTATTACTCATTGTCTTGTTAAAATACACTCAAAACCACTTCCTCCTCACAAGACACATTATTACTTTTTTAATGAAGTGGGAAAAAGGAGGAAATTTATTTTCTGATCTTTCTCACATCCTTTTGGCAGTATGAGGATAGAAAGTAAAATTATTTTATCATTAGCAGACATTTGGTGACCTATCTTAACTGGAAATAATGTTAGAAAAAGAAAGACAATTAAACAGATCAACTTTTTGAATTCTGTGCTTCTCCATCTCTAGCCTCACTGCAGATGCATCATTATGTGACAAAGCCTCATCAGACATAAACGTATGGGACAATAAATCTCTTTTTCTTTTTTTCTTTTTTCATCATGTTGTTACATCCACTCTAAAGCTGGAAGGTCTTTATTACACAGCTACGTATTTCTCCTCCAACTGTAATGATGCCATTGCAGACCTTAAATTTATTTCATATTTATCACAATATTGCAAACAATATTGTGATAAACAAGTATCAAGTTTGCAACCTTACACGACAGACAAAGTTATCTTCAACACTTGTGATTTTCAGCAGCATTCAAAAAACTTTGCATCTCATTTGTCAGAATACTTTGTGGAAATAAAAAAGTGACAGCACCAAACCTTTTATCACCTCTAACAATGTTCACTTTAGCAGAACTCCGAGGCAGAAAGCAATTGTAGTCCCACTCTGCATCAGCCATAGAGGCAAAAAGAAATGGAGACTGGATGGAATACAAACCTGCTACCTGGTCCCTAGAACAGGATGTTACAGCAGCAAATGCTGGAGTTTCGACCTCCAGTGAAGACACCATGGGAGTAGGGACTTTGTGAACGGCAATTGTGAGCACCCAAGATGTGCTGGAATTACTCAGAGCTGGCAGGAGCACCGAATACCCTGGGGAACTGCTCTAACTGCAATTCTCTGCTCAACAATATGCACAATCACTTGTGATAGCCGTAACGTAGCAATGGCTGCTGCTGTAGTTGGCAAATCCTGCCCGTGCACCCCAGCTGTGTTTGGGCTGCATCATTCGAAGGCTTCAGGGAAGGATCCCTGGTGTCCTGCAGGAGGGAAGCAAGCGTGCAGCTCCTCAGGCAGAGGCAGCCTGAGGCAGTGTGGACACATTGCTCTGGTCATCCTGGATGCTCTGGAAATCCAGTATGGCATTACAGTCTTGCCTTCTGTGTCACAGGATGCCAGCAGCATACACGGCAGTGCTCAAGCAGGGGATTGCAGCTTTCACCTTCAGCATTGCAGCTCCACCCAAGAAAACCAGAGGTCACGCAGAGAACTGAAGGCAGATCTTCTGAGTCCCAGACTTGCGGTCTAGCCCAGTGGGTTAGCATCCATTAGCTATCAAAACAAATGATCAAATTTCTCCTTTGCAAGGCTAGAATTACTGCATTGTCTGCACTTACACCACTTGGAAAAAAAAGAGGAGCCTATCACCCAAACGGCAGCCAATGGACTGTGGAAGCAGGGATTTTGGCCACAGCTACAGGAAAGTCCTAGCTTCATGGAATAAAAAAGTGAGGTTGTGAAGTGTATCCTAAACAGCAAGACCATGTTATATTTGGGGAAAAATTATTACTTAGGCTTGAAAGAGTCGTTACGCCTCAGCAGCACCTGTCCAGTTCATTTTATGTTCAGTTCTGTGTGACCGAAATACAACTTTTTGGCTTACTGCATACAAAACCTATTGCTGCATGTGTCTGATCTGAAACTAATCTTTCAGCAAAGGGAATGTTTTTGAGAGGGGAAGTCTAATGAGAAAAATATCGTGAAACTAGAGGACATACAAAGAATGTGCTGTGACTGATACAAATTCTGGGCTTTTTTTTTTTTTTTCAAATTAGCTTAGCTGTATTTTATTCAGACTAACACATCCTCCATCCTTCCTCAGGCCTGTTTACTCAGCTGGCTGTCCACAGGGTCCAATTTTCCCTCCAATTGCCCTTGCATGCTAATATAATTGTGGCTCATATGGGTAATTGGTCAGCCTACAGCAGTGTTTGCATGCATTTGTTCATCTGCACTACCTGGCAGCCTCTTAAAATGAATTTATAGACTCAAAGTACTGTTGAATACTTTGTTTCATTCAGTTTATAAAAGGACAAAACACAACAAGAAATACTTCCAGGAGCTTTAGGCATTAAAAATACTGCAGTGTACACATTAAAATTATTTTTATGGGCAAGTGGGAATAGATCTCTGTTTCCACACATCGAAAAGAAGGCACACACTCACACAAGTCAGTTGTATCTAATTTGTAAATACTGAACCAAATAAATTTCATAGCAGAGATCAACCAGATTTGAAATTATTATGTGGGGAAAAGAGGCCCATTGAAATTTCAGACAAGAGAAACTGAAATTGTTGGCAGCAGGCAAGAACAGCTTTTTCTGGAATACACACAGAACGCAGAATTTTACAGGTTGGTTTTATGCTGTTGTGGAAGGATCAGTATGGAAGTGATTTTTATTACTGTTATTACCAGAATCCGGTTCTTGGGTTGAAACAAAAGACGCAAGTCCTGTGCCACAAACCATCATCATGTAGTTTCTGCTCCCTTATTCATGAAGTGCCGCAATTCAGCTATTTTAATCATTTCCTTGCAGGCATAACCACTGGCTTTTTTCTTTGGCTCACTATTCTTGCAGTGGGTCTTCCCAGGTGCCCAGGTGTCTAAAATCTTCCCTTTACTTTTCTACAGCTGAGACTACTCCTCACACCATTTGGGTTGGAAGTGACCCTTAGAGGTCATCGAGCCCAACCCCCCTGCAGTGAACAGGGACATCATCAACTAGATCAGGTTGCTCAGAGCCCCGTCCAACCTGACCTTCAATGTTTCTAGGGATGGGGCCTCCACTACCTCTCTGGGCAACCTGTTGCAGTGCTTCACCATCCTCATTGTGAAAAATTTCTTCCTTCTATCCAGTCTAAATCTCCCCTCCTCTAGTTTAAAACCATTGCTCCTTGTCCTGTCACAACAGGCCTTGATAAAAAGATTGTCCCTGTCTTTCCTATAGGCCCCCTTTAAGTACTGAAAGGCCGCAATAAGGTCTCCCCGCAGCCTTCTCTTCTCCAGGCTGAACAACCCCAACTCTCTCAGCCTGTCCTCGTAGGAGAGGTGCTCCAGCCCTCGGATCATTTTTGTGGCCCTCTTCTGGACCCGCTCCAACAGCTCCATGTCCTTCTTGTGCTGAGGGCTCCAGAGCTGGACGCAGTACTCCAGGTGGGGTCTCACCAGAGCAGAGTAGAGGGGCAGAATCACCTCCCTCGACCTGCTGGCCACGCTTCTTTTGATGCAGCCCAGGATACGGTTGGCCTTCTGGGCTGCAAGCGCACACTGTTGGCTCATGTCCAGCTTTTCATCCACCAGTACCCCCAAGCCTTTCTCCACAGGGCTGCTCTCAATCCCCTCATCTCCCAGCCTGTATTGATATCGGGGGTTGCCCCGACCCAGGTGCAGGACCTTGCATTTGACCTTGTTGAACCTCATGAGGTTCACACAGGCCCACCTCTCCAGCCTGTCCAGGTCCCTTTGGATGACATCCCGTCCCTCAGGCGTGTCAACTGCACCACTCAGCTTGGTGTCATCTGCAAACTTGCTGAGGGTGCACTCGATCTCGCTGTCTATGTCATTGATGAAAATATTAAACAGCACTGGTCCTAGTACGGACCCCTGAGGAACACCACTTGTCACCAGTCTCCATTTGGACATCGAGCCATTGACCACTACCCTCTGGATGTGACCATCCAACCAACTCCTTATCCACCGAACAGTCCACCCATCAAATCCATATCTCCCCAATTTAGAGACAAGGGTGTTGTGGGGGACCGTGCCGAAGGCTTTTTGGAAGTCCAGATAGATGACATCCATTGCTTTTCCCTTGCCTACTGATGCAGTTACTCCACCATAGAAAGCCACCAGGTTAGTCAGGCAGGGCTCGCCCTTGGTGAAGCCATGCTGGCTGTCTCGAATCACCTCCCTGTCGTCCATGTGCTTTAGCATAGCTGCTAGGAGGATACCCAGCAGCTTCTATTTTATTCCTCTCCACTACATTTTTCTGTGGCCACTAATACTTCTGCACTTCTTTTTACATGTCTAAACCCAGTATCTCTTTTGAAAGAGACCAAAATGTGTGAAACCTCTCTGCATCAAAATCTGACATAAATTCACATGTACACAAAACAGAAGAGTTGCTGACTCAGATCCATTTAACTCTCTCAAAAAGTGTTCCAAGAATGATTATGATGTAATACATTGCATAAAAACATACAACCCAAAGACTAAAAAAAAAAAAGAAAATCCCTATTTTGGCAATTTGAAAAATGGCAATTTATATAACTTTTAGATTATACCTACATCAGAGGCTCCTTCTCTGGAGGAATTACAGAGAACTGTGAACTCTGTCTTGGCATAAATACGCCAGAAGATCCTTGGGTCTCCTGTGTTTGTACCCCCTGATCAGCACAGTTTAGAGATTTGATTGGTTTTACCTCACATAACAGGAGCAGAAAGAAAAAAACAGAAGGGGGGGATGGTTAACGCATCAGTGCAGCTGCATACACATAATTTAATTATTTATGCAAGAAATTTAGCCAATACTGTAACTACTGTTGTTATACCAATAGATACTCCTAACAGAGAAAGTTTTCAGTACTTCCACCAACACTCATTTGTTCTCTTAAAAACAAACAACAAAGCTCAGATAATAAGTACCTCACTAACTATTCAGTGATTTTTCACAGTTCAGTTTTCCAAAACAATCATTTGGGATTATAGCTTAATCTTGTCACAATAAAAAATACTGACAATAAAAAATCTTGTCACAAAAAAAAATTTATAAAAGAATTAGGAAAATCTAAAAACAGATTTGGAAAATATTAGCAAAGTATTTACACAACTATAAACCAATGTAAATGAAATCCAGAGAAGAGAAAGACATTTTTATTTCTTTCATTTAAAAATAAGACTTATAAAAAATACAGTACATAAGAAATCTCAATAGGAATGAAAAAATAAACTACAACTTAAATCAATTTGAAAAGAAAAAACCAAAAATATTACATGAATAAAATAAAGAAAGGGAAATAAAAGACAATATATTGTTTCTCAGCTGGACAACTCTTGCAATTTTAGATCTGATTAAAAGAATACCAGAGTAAGTTTCCCTGTTTTGGTATTATTCAGCCATTCACTCATACATTACCCATTCAGGCATAACCAGTGTTAGACCTCGTAATTTTCAACAAGTCCAGTATAAACATTATTCAGCATTGTTTGAAAATAGTCAAGATCAAACAAGAACAAATTACTAAAACTCAATCACATGCCCATGTGTGAGCTACAAAATTCAGAGTGCTAATTTACAAAAATCAGTATTATTTTGCTACCCAGAACTTAGATTGAAGCTGTTAAGGAGACAGAGTGATAATTTTCTATCTATGAACTACACTGTGATCTACAGTATATCAGTCTTGGGAATGTGCATAGAAATACTTATTCACCCAGAAACGCACATAAATTACAATTTAAGTTACATATTTTCTTACTTGAAAAGCATGTGTTCTACCACAAATCTGAATTATTTTTACAGTTATACAGGCGATATTTAGATGGCCCTTGTTGCAGCAACTGACTTTAATCACCCCACTGTAGTTTGGCAAGACACAAGATGCCGTTGAGCAATTTCAGCAGAACTGAAGTTCTAGGCCTAACGCAGCTCACAGATATCAGTACTTCAATGAATCTTGAAGTTCAAATGCTGAGCCACTGAGAAAGTAGTACAATAATCTTTCGAAGAACAACGCTTTCTGAAGTATTCAGTCATGCAGTATGTCGTGTAAGTACGGACACTGTATTTAACAATACCAGCTCTTCCCAAAAACAATCCCTAACATCACTCACCATCACTCAGACAGTTTTGAAGTCCTGATATTTTGACCAATTTAGAATTAGATTCAACTTATTAGTGTAAGAGAAATAGTTAAATTTATCTTTGCCAATGGAGGAGACAACTCCCAGTATATTTTCTACACTCCTAACTATTAAAACAATTAACCTTAAAAACCACATACATAAAACAGTCAACATGAAAATGAGGTGCCTGACACACTGTGTAGTAGTAACAATGGTAATTATATTTTGATATAAACAGCATACCAAGCAGGAATTTGTCACATTTCATCTGTTTTAAATAACTTTAAACAGCACTGAAATCATCCTTTGTAATGCCTGTGTGTTTTCAAATAAGTACATTCACTTAATCAAAGATTTTTAATGATTTGTATAGACAGATATTTCTAGCATTCTATTTTACATATATAATTTCCTAATGACTGTAAAGCAAAAGATTGCACCTATATCTCAATTGCCATACCAATATCATCAGTTGTTTTATCCTGAACGTGATAACGTGAATGTGAATCCTGAATTATCCTGAATGTGAATGACTATGTGATTTGTCACGACATCCCACTTGGTGTTTTATTAACCATGTGTCTATGAAGTAATGACTAACAATAAATTATCAGGAATATCTGACGAACAGCTCAGAACATACATTTTAAAACAGTTATGTCTGCTCATAAAGACTGATCCAGAGGAGATTTTATTCTTGAAATTCCAAGTATGTGAGAATTCAAGTCTCACAAATGGACCAATTTAAAAAAGTTATTTTTTGACACAAAAGCCATGGATCTCCAGCTGCTAAATGTACCTGTGGCAGCACCAGAACATTGCACATACTGGCTTAGGTCAGGAGATACTGACACGGGCAACAACAATGTAAAAAAAATTATAAACAAAATTTACTAAAATTGTAAAAACAATTATATACAAAATAATGCTTAAGGTTACAAAAAGCTCCAGCTGTGCTTTATTACAGCAAAAAAAGGCAGCACTTGTTCAAAACCCATAAAGAGGTGTGACAACTTCTTCCTGCGTATGCCAGTGTACTGAATCCATAACAGGTTTCAAATCTCTTAAGCAATTGACTGCTTGCTCTCAACCCAAACCCAAATGGAACCAGAGAATTTGCGTATCAAAAAAAAAATTTTTTTTTTAAATCAAACAAATACTCCCTATCTCCACAGCTTCCCAAGCTGCTCTACCACAGTGTCTATTCCGGCCAAGACAATATCAACATGATTGCAGGTAGGACTACTCTATGCTGCTGTGTGCTCAGTGAGAAGACAGAAAAAGAGCCATCAAAGCTGGAAATGAGCAGAGAAATGAATAGAACTCATTCAAGGTAGTAACTTCGCTATGGCAGAGAATTCATGACAACAGAATTGATTTTGTCTGGGTAAATGAGACTGAAGTACAGCCAAGAAAGGGTTGATCTCTTACATAAGTCACAATGGTAATTGCTCACAAACAGAATTTCTTCCTAGATCAAGGAAATGTTTCTTGAAAACATTCTCATTTGCACTCTGTATTGGCCCTTCCTACTATGTAGACATATTACTGAAATGCTGAGTGCAAACAGCAAATACTTTGGACAAAAGATCCCGACCTGAACAAGAAGTCACTATCATCCTGATTTTATGGGAGACACTACCTGCAGCTTCAACCTCTGAGTCACCAACTGAGGTGATTTTTAAATCTAACTCCCTCTTTTTCAAACACAAAAATTCATCATGTTATTAATGCCAAGAATCAACTACTCAGCAGGAAAAATACGTTAGATTTTTTGACTTAAGCAAGTCATCTGCTTAAAACAAAGTGCAAAGTAAACTTCTAGAGATCCAGGACCTCTTGTTTCAAAGGTCCTTCAAGGATTCACACTAGTTAGCACACCACAAAATCTAAGGGGCACCTCAAAGTGTGATAAAATGAGCCTTCTACCTCTTACCTGACCACTACCCTGATACAGTTGGAAGATAGTAAGTTGAGACCTACCAGGACTTGAAAAGGCACACCATGAGCCCACTACTCATTCAACCTAGTTAAGAGCTAACAGAGAGCTACAAAGTGGCCATCAGGTATGACTAACAGCAATTTATATTGAGGGCAGAAAAGAAAAACCCTTTAGAAGGAAACGGTCTGACTGAGAAGGGACAGGCCCTGAGAAGCATATACACTGGGCTTGTGCTATGTACATACAACCCTGCCTAAGATTATTTTTATGGGCCCTGCTGGACAGCTACAATGCTCAGTTGGACCACTTCATTAGATCCAAACCTTTGTCCACAGACTTTAACATCAGATATGAGATTTTGTGGCTAAACAAAAGCTAGTAATTTCTTGAAGTGCAAAAACCTGAACAGTACCTTTGTCTTCTGACAGTCAACTTTCAATTGGTTGCAAGACTATCAATAAAAGTGCATTTCTTATACACAATGCTAAAAAAATCAAT
This sequence comes from Balaeniceps rex, assembly GCA_013401315.1. Classification (NCBI taxonomy): domain Eukaryota; kingdom Metazoa; phylum Chordata; class Aves; order Pelecaniformes; family Balaenicipitidae; genus Balaeniceps; species Balaeniceps rex. The sequence continues at coordinate 7,291 of VYZW01040518.1, read as the reverse complement.
TTATTATGCTTGCACCCATAACACAACTGTAGAAATACAGGATTGAATGAGAACTACTAGGTGATACTAATTAAGATACACATTGTTTTACGCAACTCTTATGTTTCAGAAAGTACACTTAGTTTTTATTTTAGGAATAGTTTAGAAGTGCTAATACAGTATTATTGATGGGAATATATATAGAATAAGCAAGAATTTTTGTCCAGAAAGATCAAGACTCCACCATACAAAGGAAACACTTTTAAGGAATGCAATGATATTTCCAGTTGGGATATTGAGAAGAGCCAGTCAATAGTATTTGTCTTTGTGATATGATTGTTCCAACAAAGCTACATCGTCTTCTTATTTGTGAGCTGCAGCAAAATTGAGTGCGTGGTGAAGACAAAGTTAAATATATAATAAATAATAATAATAAATATATGGCCAAGTTAAATAATACACCTAAGTGACAGCATCCTCAAATATGTGACAGAAACACTCTGCTATAAGTGATGTACTGCTGGCAGGAAGCCTGGCCAAATACAGTAAATAATGCATTACAAAAAAAGTGTTTTATGTTAACTAACAATTTCAGGTTACCAGAAAACTCATCTTATTATCATGTTTCATCCAAATGCAAAGTTGACTTGAAAAAGATTCTCTTTCACAGTACTGCAGAACTCCTGTCTTTGCCACCTACATTCCTTACATTGGCATACAATGGCCTGCTACAGCACAAAACAAAGCATGAATTCATAACTTTTGAAAAGTATCATTTACTGAATAAAACTGGACAACTGTAAGATGAACATTGAAAGACATCATATAATGACAGCCTGTGTATTTAACTGCATAACACCTGCTCTTTGCAATCTCACTTCATTTGGTAAACTTTGGCAACAAGTCAAAACAATTCTTTTGGCCCCATCTCCATGTTCTCTGTGCTTTTATGAATCTTCCCTTCACATTAGCCCACTTTAGATTCAACACAAGGAGGAAGCTGCCTAGTTCAAAATCTATCCTACCACTCAGTTCTTAGACAGTTTCTTACTCGTGAATACTCCTCAAGACTGAAAATGATTGCATATCTCAACTACTCTACCAGCTGTTCAATGGAACCTGTCCTTCAAACCAACAGACAGAGGATACGTTGGTAAACATCATTTAATGCAGAATCTTTTCTTTTAGACAGGAAGATTTTTCAAATGAAATCTCAAATCTCTGATATTATGAGAAGATAGCAAGGTAGCATTCTTCAGTCCTACCAGGAGCTACCCCATACTGCAAATAAACCAGTTATTTTCAAATGTTTTCAGGTTGTTTTTCATTAGTGCTTTGACTTCTCTTTGTACCCCTCAGGAAATCAAATATTGTTAAGTTCATAGCTAGTATCCACTGCGCTTAATAAAGCATGTGTAGTTCTCATGTTATATTAGGATGAAATTCATTAATACCATCTATAAGATTTTTTTTAAATGAATGTCAATGACAACCACTAATTAATTAGTCTTAAGAATGCAGTTTCTACTAAAATAAAAAATCATGAAGGAGAGCTGGAGGGAAAGAAGTGGCATTTCAAAGTAAAGGTTCACAGGATTTCAAGGATTTCAAGGTTTAAAGGATTTCAAATTAGATCATAAAAATCTACCTGATCTTTTCCTGCTGGAACAACTCTTTCTGAGAATCAGTTTCAGAAACATTACTCTAATAAACTAATAATATGATAGGGTCATTTGCTAAAATTTTAGAAAATATTTTGATTCCATTTTTAGAGGCCTGTCATTCAAAGAATAAAGCTCAAGTGCCTCCTAAAAAATGAAGCATCTCCAAATTCTCCCTTCTCTCCTCCACATACTCAGAAAGGGGATAAAAAATAAAGTAGCTGCCTTAATCTTATTACATATTGATTCCTAACGTTGAGCATGAATGGGAGACTGAAAAAAAAAAAGATATTTACCAAAAAAAATCCAATGCTACAAAAATATTTGAGAAATTGCAAAACCACCATTTTCATTTGAGAATCAGGCAAGCTCTTCATGTACATCATTTACTTAAATGTACCCCCGCCCCGGGCACCAATCCCCACCGCGCGCAGGCAGGCCCGCCCGAGCCACGCTGTTCTTGCTCCTGCGTCACAGCGCCGGGCCGCCAGCTGGCTGCCGTTACGCCAGAGGGCTGACAGAGGGCGCGTGGAGAGCGCGGGAGGGCGCGTCACGGGCCATCCGCCCGCAGCGCCCTGCGTCCCCGCACCCGCCGTACGTCGTGGAGGTTCGTACCTGCGGTCTGCAGCCCGCGCAGAGCGCGCTTCGTCCCCCTCTGCGCCCGGCCGGCGCTGGTGCCTCCTGTGGTCGGTGCCTGCTTTTGTTTGAGAATACTGGAACGTAGCACGCGATGTGACATTCGGGCTGCTTGTGGATTTTTATCCCCACAAAGCAGGTAGAATTTAATGGTCCCATTACTTCACTGTATATCGTGTACAAAAATGACATACGCTGTTTATAACTAAGGTTCCTACCACCGAGCAGATTCCGTGTTACAGATCTGGTTTTCCAGGCACAGTTAAATTAACTGAAACAACGATACTATAAAACAGAATAATTCTGTGCCCCCACAGTGAATGTATCAAGAATAGTTAAATTCTTGATCCTCTTTCTTAATAAGCTTCAGAACTGTATGGTCTGCTAACTACGATAATTGATTAGGCATGAAAAACTTCACAAAAACTACGTTTTGCTCATGAAACATATAAATATTGGCACGTGAAACAAAATGCCTATTATTCCCCTATGTGTTTCACAGAGACTAATAGTGGAATCCCTTAAAAAAAGAATACAGCCGTTACTCTATAACGTATACGCACATTCTTTCTAATTTCAAGCGCTGCTCCAGCCCTTCCATCCACTTTCCTCAAGCTTTCTTTTGTTTAAATATTGCTGTCAATACCATCTTAAAGAAAGTCTAAACTCGCTTCTAAAAATGTGTGAAAAGAATGGTTGAACATTAGGCTTGAAATTTAAATGAAGAAAATATTGCATCTATTTTTAAAAGGAGAGGGAAAGTAAAGATGGTTCAAAATTCAGAATTTTACAGAAGTTTAAAATTCAAGTGATTTTTAAGAAGCACCTTTTGGAACTTTCAGTGGATCATCAAAATCTGTTAATTCAATAAAAGGACACCCAACGTTGGCAGTGACTGTGTTAAGATTTTAAAAGAGCTGATCTAAAAATTCATTATGAATACCACTCATGACAAATCTAGAGCACCTTTTTGAATGAACTGTTCACAAACAAACTACTACTCTCTCCAAACACAGCCTCTGGTAGTACATCCCGATTTTGTGCCTTTTATTATCCTGTTGCACAGCTGTCATTTAAGGTGGATCCTAGTCCTGTTAGACTAGGCAACAAACACAGAAAGCAGCATAACTGAAAACACTGAAGCTGTGAATTTGTCATAAAAATTCACACAACTTTCAAAGATCACAAACATCTCATGCTATTTGTATAGATACAGACGGCTACAATAAATTACATTTTTTCCAGATACAGCACAGCTGAGCCAGTACTTTGGGAATCGTCATTTTACCAGACGTAATCTTAAGGATGCTTTCTGTGGTTAAGTACTTCCATATTTAAAGGGCCCACAACAAGCTATCTTACATCAAAATAGTACCCTATTAAATCAGTTAATATACTTTACATGTTAGTAGCAAATATCTGTATTTACGTATAAATATTTTAAAATATTTTCACATGTATTTCCCATATACAAACACTTAGACCAATTCCAGCTAATGATGACTAAACAAAAGTAAATATAAAATTTATAACTTTATTGACAATATACTCTTCTTTATGGTACATTACGCTAACTAATTAAATCTGTATTTTTAAAAAGTAATCTTTCTAGTATTTGCATCATACAACTTCTTTATTGAATTGCTGCAAAGAAATCCTTGGGATATAGGCAAAACATGCTTTCTATCTGCGTATTTTACCCTGGAACATTTTATCCCCTTTGTTGACATAAAGACATAAATATTTTTCACTAAGATCATATCTATGTAGAAAGATAACTGTAAGATGTAAGGTCTCCCTATATAAACACATACATCTACGTGTATTTATAAAAACCTCTCTGAGAAAGGTTTAGGAAGAAGTCTGCCTCAGTTTTAAATGTTACCTTTTATAGTGGAGTGCTGCAGGATTACTATTGCTTATCATAAATAAATGGCAGTATCAGGGACTTTTAAACACATGTAGCAGAAAAAAGATACAAATACTATCTAGACAGACCTACTGACAAAAACACTAAAAAAATTCAAGGCAGAATAAGACACTTAGTTGGAATGCTAAGAATCAATGTAAACTTCAGTGTTTCCTACCAAAAAAACCCAAAAAGTGAAAGAGCCAGTATCAAACAAATAGAGTAAGACTGCATTCCAGTCATTTGGTTTTGGTATTAACCTCAAAGATGAAAGAAATCTCTTTGGAAAGCTAATCTGAAAGTAAATATGCCTAAAGTTAAACATACAACTTGTATTAATCTCAGAACAGAATCAAGACCACTGTTAAAATAAATCCTGGGGCACATTGTGATGCCTACGATTGGTGGGAGGATTTTAACTGACTTGAAGACTGTCATAGTCCTATTATCCTAAAACCTGTAACACGCTTCCAGCATGGAGGACCCATCTGTGCCCACCATCCATCTGTTCAGACGTGATTGGCAAAGTGGTAGGGAACTCGCAGTGGTTGCCTCTGCCTGAAAGGAATAAACCACAGGATCTTCCAGCGAGTGCCAAAAACTTCTGAGAAGGTCTGCTGCCATGGCTTTTGGGGCCTCGATCTACAGAAGACAGCATTATTAGTGAAAGACAGCATGCCCATGGTGCACTTCAGTCAGCTAGAACAATGCAGGTTGGCTGGGGATCCATTACTGGACTCTGATGAATTGTATCCCAGCATCACAAACACAGCTTTTCTTTCATTACGGCATGCAGCTGAGACTTAACTTTGGAGAACAGAAACTATCTGTGTTGTCAATCAACTGAAGGCAACTTTTGAAGCAGAGGAGAACCTCAGAATCAATGGAATTTATGGCAAGACACAGCAGAAAGTGTCTTTTGATCTGTACTTTTGAAAGAAAATATAGTTCCACTGGCTTTGGAAAGAATGGGAAGTAATGTGAGGCTACTTTGTGTACAACCAATATTAAAAGATTAGTGAGCTGCTGCTAGAGATAGGAAGCACAAGGCACAGTCCCATGCAAAATAATCCTAACAGTGCCTTCAGTTCCTTTTCTCTCTCACACTGTTAAAAAACGCTTTAGCTCCTCCTTTAGCTTTTCAGCAAATAAATGTAGAAATTTTACGGTACTTACATGTCTTCACAACAGTTTGACATTTTTTCTATACTTGTAGTGTCCTGTTGAAGAAAAGAAAACGCAATGAAAAAGTACTTACTTACAGTCCTAACTGTTAAAATGTTGTTACGAAAGCAACTAAATAAAGCAGGGAATCAATTCTTAGCATACACTGCTTTGGCATTAGTCCAGGAGGTTACATATTACTCACACGCCATATTAGTTTTAAACAGCTGTGAGATTATACGTGCAAATTTACTCAGTCTGTTAAATGATTTTTACAAACATGATGTGAAACTATACTGTGTAGTTCTACTACGATAGCACATACCACAGAATGTCAACAAAAACTTACAGCGGTATTACAGCTAAAATTAATTCAGATATTACAATTAATTCATGGGACAATTAGAAGTAATGTGTGTAAAGTACACTCTTGCCATGCTTTTCACAAGCATGCATTCCAGACTTTGAGTCGTCCACTGAGATAACCACAGGAAAACTTAGTAAAATGCAGCCATTAACAGATGTAGTATTTTGAAAAGCAGGAGCTGTTAAGAAGTTTTAAAATAGTTATCTTCATGAGTATTATAATGCAAACAGCACCACTGGGAATAATACCATCAGTTTCCGTAGTCTCTACAGGTGAATACCAAATATGAAAATTATTCTCTTAAAATGTAACAAAAACGAAATAATGTGCAGAGTGAAGGCACCCCTTGCAGCTAACAGTAAACCAAATTCATACTTTACTTTTCTGAACATGATTAATTTAATGAGTCACAAAATTTTATAATTAACAAATCAATTTAAGCTTAGATCATCCCCAAATAAAACTTTTAAAACTACCAGCAATAGTACTTTTTTCTCACTTTTGCACTATGTATTTAACAAAAAAGCTTGCTTTGTGAGTATCACTTCAATTTTAACTCCAGCAGTATTAGTGTTTTCAGTGCACATTCATAGTTCATTATGTCCCAAAATCACTCATGAGGTCCAAAATACAATAATTGAAATATTTCTCATGGTTCCATCTCCTTTTCATGGCAGCGTGCTATTTCCCTTTACTGTTCATTGATTTAGGCATGCACATAATGCACCTGTCAGATTGCACTAGCGATTGAATGAAACTGACAGCTAGTCTTTATCGTCCCAGCCAAGTACAGAGACGCAAGGACTGTGGTTTAATTAGGCTGCGACTTCATTGTCATCTGGAAACACTACCTAGCAATAAAACTATACTGTGTTCTTTGATTGTTCCTGCCGTCAGTGCATCCAGTTCAGTGCAGGCGCTGCTGGGATTCTGCCACCATCTTTCATAAAGCTTTGAAGGGGAAGGGTGAAATGTGAGTGGGGAATAATGTACAGGAAGCTGCTTCCCTGCTTCACCAGACACACGGGTGGCCTCAACTCCCCTTGCCAAGTTTTCTCCTAAATCCGCTTCCCAGCTCTGATGAGTTTTGGAACACGATCCCTTACCACATGCTGAATGGCA
>VYZW01040499.1:74718-115127 GCA_013401315.1 Balaeniceps rex | reverse complement strand
TCCCCAGCACAGGCATCCAGCTCCATCCCTCCCCTCGCCGCCTCCCGGCCGTCCCCACCAGCAGCCCCACAGCTCGGCGAGCCCCGGTGCCAGGCCCCGGCTTCCCTCGGCGCTTTCCCGGGCGGGCTGGCACCAGGCTGGCACCAGGCACGCTCCCCGCACGCTCCCGCTGCCGGCACGACCCAGGCTGCAGGGTGCCTGCTGCATCGTGCTTCATTTTGTCCCCTGCTACACGTGCCCTGCGGACGGGTGCTCTGGGCGTGCTGGGTCGACACGAGCCCGCCGCCGGCCCCCCGCGCTGCTTTGTCCGAAGCACAGAAAGGAGATCAACAGGGCTGGGCCCGGGCTGCCGGAGGTCTGGGCCAGGCAGGGCGATGGTGCCGCATTCCCAGGGCGAGAGGCTCTGACCAGCGATTCCCCCAGTTTTGATCTGTTATCCTTCCCAGCAATTAGCAACGCTCTTTCTTCCTACATTTAATTAATCCAGCTTTTGCCCAATTAATTAAATTAGACTTCGGCCCCAAGTAGAGGCTTTTGGCTTTGTGTGTGTGCAGATGAAGATGAATTTGTGCTGTAGAAAGCTGCGGCTCCTTGGAGAAGCCGCTTTGCAGCCTGTTTTTAAGACCTTCCCGGTGCCTGATGCCGCTTCCCAGCCCCGCTCCGAGGTCGTGGATGAGCATCGGGGGCGGCCAGCTGACGGGGAGGGCCGTCACCCCCTTCACCCACCCAAAGCATTTTTCCTTCGGGTTCCCAGACAAGCAGGCAGAGCAGATTTAGTATAATAATTAGATACAGAATCTGACCTATTTATTTCCTGTTTGCTGGTTTGACCGTGCAAGGGGCTGTCGGAAAATGTTCGAAGCCAGTGGCAGGGAGCAGCCAAGCGGATTCCAGCAGGGATGCTTTAAAAATAACAAACGGCCGCGACGGCCAAGAATCCAGGGCACGGAGAGGCTGCCAGGAGAGAAACGCCCTCGGCATCTCGGCCGCTCCGCTCCTATTGTTTAAAGCGCTGGTGCGAGCGCAGGGCTGCCGAGGGGTGGGTGATGGCCCCGGGGCTGGGTGGTGGCCCCAGGGACCGCAGCCCCAGGCTTGGTGACCCTCCCGGGGCCGGACCCCAGGTCCTGCAGGTCCCCATCCCTGGGAGAAGCAGGCTGAGCCCCAGACCTGAGCGCCCAGCTCAACCCGGCCACATCCTCGGGGTGGGACGCTGTCCGCCGGGGTGGGTGACGAGGGGATGGCGGTGACACGGTGTCCTTGCTCCTTTGCAGAGCCTGGAGCTGAAGGCATCATCGTTCTCCATGTTCGATTTGGTCTCCACCTTCTGCAATGACATTGTCAGCTCTGCCCAGAGCTTCATCTCCTCCACCTGGACCTTCTACCTGCAGGCGGACGATGGCAAAGTCGTGGTGTTTCAGGTGGGGGGGTCCCACGTCCCCTCTCTGCTGGGTGCCAAGAGGGGTGGGGACCCCCTTGCTCACCGCTTTCTCCCTTTTTCCCTGCCGACCCGCCAGTCCCAGCCCGAGATGGAGTATCCAGTACCCAAGGCGCAGGAGACCCAGCCGGCGCGGCCGGGACCGGGGTCCAGCCCCCGCGTCCCCCAGCCCCACACAGGTGCGGGGGGGGGGGGCCGGGAGCCTCCGAGCCCTCCTGGCTCTCCTCTGATTTCTCCAGAACTAAACAAATTACCCGCTTCCCGGGTCTGATTAGCTTCCCACACCCCGCACCCACGCAGAGAGGGTGAGTCCGGACTCGGGACCCGCTCCAAGAAGCTGCCGGGATCCTCTGCGCCCCCCCAGCAGGCAGAGGGTCCCCGGGGGGAGAGGGGACCGCCCGGCACCCCTGCACCCGATCGTGTGCTGGCGAGGGGATGGGGAGCGGGGCAGGCGTGCCCACGGCAGGTGCCCGGGCTCAGCATCGCCTCTCCCCCGCCAGGCCCCCAGGCGAAGGGGGAGAAGCCCCCCGTGAAGGAGCCGCGGGGCAAAGCCAAGGCGCAGCACGCGGACCCCCCGCAGCCGGAGCACGACTTCCTCGGCTGCATGTCCAAGTAGGTGCAGCGGGGCTGCGCGGGGACCCGGGGGGCATGGACCTGCCGGACATGCCGGAGCAGATGCTCCCCCCCCGACCCCAATTCCCACCTCGTGCCCTGCCGTAAACTCATCCTTTTTCTCTGGCGGGGGGTGGTGGGGTGTTACAGGCGCTCGGGCCTTCCTCGCTGGATCCTGGCCGCCTGCCTCTTCCTCTCCATCATGGTGATGCTGTGGCTGAGCTGTGCCAGCTTGGTGACTGCCCCCGAGCAGCATGTCAAGACCCAGGTACGGGGCGAGCGGTGCTCAGCGCAGCCCGGGGCGGTTCTACGACACCCTAGGTCTCCCCATCGCTGCTGGGTGAGAGATGGCCGGGCCGTTTGTGGTCCCCGGCCACCACGCTGGGCTTGCCGGCGTGTCTGTGCGGCACGGGGCGTCCCCGGCCAGCCCCGCGGTGTTCCCAGTCTGGTACGGGGGGTCCTGCCCCTGCTCCGGGGCTGCACGGTCCCCTCTGCCTCTCTTCCAGCCTCTGAGCATCAACGGGGACAAGGAGTACCTGGAGGACCTGGATGGCCCCGGCGCCTTCCCCCTGCCACCCGTCATCGCTGTCACCCTGTGCCCCGCGCACGGCGGAGAGGACGCGGGGCCGCTGCCCCTCAAAGTCGACCTGGACAAGACCATCCTGTAGCGCTCCCACCCCTTCCCGTCACCTCCATGCCACCTCCCTGTCACCATCCCCACAGCATCGTCCCCGGTCCCGCTCCGCTGCCCCTCCGGCTGCCCCATGTCCTGGCTCCTGGAGGGGCATCTCTGCCTCTGGCACGGGGGGACCGGGGGCATGATCTGGCTCGGTCCCGCTCTCCTCCCCAGGGACGGCCACTGCGGAGGAGGCTCCTGGGAGCCGGGCAGAGGCTTTGCCTCCTCCGTAGATGTGCTGTTTGCTGGGATCCTGGTTTCCAGCGCTCGGGAGCCAAGAGAAGAGCTGCCAGAGCGGGGAGGCCGGGGGGAGCCCGTCCTCACAGCGGGGCGGTCCATCTCCTCCTGACCAGAGCCCCCGGGGCCCCGCAGCCCTCCGGGCATGGGTCCAGCGCTGGGCAGGAGGGAGCCGGCTGCGGTGGGGGATGGAGAGTGTCTGCAGTGTTCTGGGCTTTGGCTCGGCACATCCCCAGCCTCCCACCTTGGGCTGAGCCTCCAAGGCGCCGTCTCCGGCCCTGGGAACTCCCTTCCGCCGGCCGGAGCCAATTGCCTTGGGGAGCCGAAACGTGGCGAATGGATTTGGCGTTGGCAGCCGGAGAGAGGAGCGGATCTCGCCGCCTCCGTGCCCACGCGAGGACCCAGCCATCCCCTTCCCGGAGCCGTGGAGGGGCCCTGGGATGGCTCCTTCCCCTCCCTGCTCTGTGATGCCCTTGGGGCGGCTGGCGTCGACGCTGATGGGCAGGTGGGACCGAGCAGGGGACGAGGCGTTTCCCTGCCTCATGCTGCTGCGGCTCGTCCGAGCTCCGGCAGGAGGTGGGAGCTGCCGGGACACCTCCGTCCTGGGCTCAGCATCCCTGCCTGATGCCGGGAGCGGCGCAGCCTGCGGGGCTGTAGCTGATGGCAGGACCTAGCGGCAGCCAGCCTCCGGCTCCCCGGGCTCACAGCGCTGCCCTGGAAGCAGGGGCCAGCCCTGGGGTCTCCCGGCCAAGCAGGGACCCCCTTGGCTCGCCCCAGCACAGCCCCTCAGCGCGGAGGGGTCCCCTCCCTTCCCCTGCTCCGCAGGGCTCTGCTCCCGCAGCCGGGCTCGGAGCGAGCCGGGGCGTCCCCCCATCTCCCCGCCGTTCTCCATCACTTGACTTTGTGCGTCGTTTCGTGGTTTGATTTGCACCGGCATGTGGTTCCTCGGCCCCCGGCGCCCCGTGGGGACACCCCTGTGCTTGGGAGGGACGGCCTGGCGGCGGCTGTCCCTGCCGTCCGTGCACCCACCTAACACGTCTGTACAGATTAACTTATTACCTGCAGCCCCCCCTCCTTGGGTTTTTAAGCTCTTTCTGTGTGCCGGCCGCTCCCCGGTGCTGAGCAGTCTCGGGGGGCCATGGCGTGGCGGGTGGGGGGCTCTTGTCCCCATCCCCGCTGGTTTTGTGCTGCTCCTTATCACTTTCACCCGCGCAACATATCTGGGTTTGGGGAACTGGGTTGGGGGGGTGTGGGGGGGTCTCGTGTCTGTTTTGGGGTACACTTTTCATTGTCGCTTTTTGGCCGCTCGGCTCGGTGTAAAGCTCGGTGGAGTTTGTGGTGTTGTCCCAGCCACGGCGGCTCTCCCCGGCCCCGGCTGCAACCGCGCCGGGCCACGAGCTCAGGGGAGAGGGCGGCCGCGGAGCCCACCCCCGGCTTCGCTTCCAAAGGGCAAACCCAGCCCCGAGCTGGCCGGGCGGCGTGGGCAGAGGGGAAATAAAAGGTTTGTACCAGACCCGGAGGAGTCAGTGGCTTCACGGGGTGCCCGTTGCCAGCTGGGGAGTGGGTTTGAGCCCCCGCACGGGGCCGGCGGGGGGGCGCAGGTCGGTTCCCAGCTCGCCGTCCCGTCTTTGCAGGCTGAGCCAGGGTGAAACCTCCGGCAAACTGGAGAGAAATCCCCTGCCTGGGCTGGTTTGCAGGGACACAGAGCAGGGCACCTCTCCGCTGCGAGCCATGGGGCCGGTGGCGTCACCGGATCGAGAGATTCGGCATCAAGCGTAAAAGGAGATGCTGCGTTCCCTGGGGAGCCGGTACCAGCGTGGGTGGGCTCGGTGGGCGCTGGGAGGGCGCAGGGTGGGCAGGGGGCCGTGCACCCCAACACGTCCACCCGACAGCGGCGAGGAGGAGGAGGAGGCTGAGACGCGGCAGTGGGGAGGACTGCCTGCATGTGCTCCTGCGTGCATATAAAGAAGGGCTGGGGAATGAGGGCTTTTCCCACTGAAAATCGCCTGCCGACACCCAGGCGCCCATTTCGAGGAGGGAAAGCGTAAATCGGGCCGTGCACGCGCGCGACACGTCAGCGTAACGCGCCGCGGCCGCCCAGGCTCGAGGGCTGGGACGCGCTCGCACGTGCACGCGCCCACCTTTCCCCGCGGCGTGTGTTTTTCCTGGCGCGGCGCCCGCGTCCACGCCACAGTCGAGCTCTCCCTATGCCAAGCACGACACAAAAGCTCATGCAAGGGCCTGGAGGCTCATTTTTAGCGCTTCAGTAGCTCAGCGGGGTCCCGTCCTCGGAGCCAGCAGCGGCACGGGGCCCCCGAGGAGCCGGGGCGGGTGCTGGCCTCGGCTGCTTGTTTTCTCTGGGATGCAGAGCCGGGGACGAGGAGGTGCTGCCTGACCCCGGGGAGGGCTGCGGATGGATGCTGGGGTGCTCGGCGCGGGGCGCAGCCAAAGCAGGATCGCCAAAGGGGTGCAGAGCCCGGTCTGCTGCCTGCCAGCAGCCTCTGCTGCCGGAGCACGGCCCCCGCCTGTCCCTAAACTGGGGGTGCGGTGTCACCCCCACGCAGCGTGGCAGGGGATGCTGCGCTCCGTGGGCTGGGCTCGGCTGGCTGCATGGAGGGGAGAGGGATGACGTTCTCAGCTCCCTGCCTGCCCTGCCTGTGCAGCAGGCAGGGAGCCGTGCGGAGGACGCTCCGGGCAGCCCTGGCTGCGCGGGGCTGGCGTGGGAGGCAGAGTGTTTGCCACGGCCGCATTGCCCGGGTGATGGGGTCTGGGGGCTTGCAGGGTGTCCTCAGCAGGCAGCTGGGCACCTCAGGGTCCCAGGGTGGGCAGAGGGGTGTCGGGGGCCGGCAGGACGAGAGGGAAGGGCTGAGAGATGGGAGCCCAGCGCTGAGCAGCCTTTGGGGTAGGTGCAAGCGGATGAGCCGGAGGCAAGAGCCCCGCAGCCAGGCCAAGCCACCGAGTGCCCCCCGGATGGCGTGTCAGGGGGTGACTTTCTCCGGCATTTTCCATACGGAGCCCAGGGCCTCAGCGCTGAGCCCTGTTATGGGCTGGGCGAGGGTGCTGGCAGCCGCTCGCCCCCAGACACCCTGCGGTGATGGAGCAGCGGTTGGGTGCGAGCAGGAGCAAACAGGGGAACCCCGGGATGGTGCTGCCCGGGGGTGAGACCCCCAGCGCGGGGCTCTCTGCATCCCCTTGCCACGGGCTGGTGCGGAGGGGGGTGGCAGGGCACAAGATCGGTGCAGACAGCTGGTAAACCCTGCCCGCCGCGGGCAGCGGCTCCGAGCGGGTCCCCTCCTGGGCTGGGAGCCGGGCTACAAACCGTGGACAAGCTCCTCGCCTTTAAACTGGAGTCAGATTCCTTGTTGCTGGCTCGGGGTGCAGGAAACCGTGCCCAGGAGCAGGTGAGGAGGGACCCCACTCTAACAAAAAGGAGACGCATGAAATTAGCTGGTTCCACTCCCCCCAGCAGGCAGCCGGGGTGTTTTCCATCCGACGCCTTTTCCTTCTCACTCCCTCTTTTATTTTTTCACGGGGGAAACAAAATTCACGGTGTGTGGCCCCATCGGCAACGGGCAAGCCAGCCCGTGGCAGAATCGCACCCTCCATCCCATGGCCGGCGGCGAGGGCATGGGGGACCACGAGTCCATGGCGGGTTGCATCCTGGCGGCAAGCATCTGCGCGCCCACGCTCGCCTCCCACGCGTCCAGCCACAGGTCGGCAAGAAATCGCAGACCGGTAGGTGGGGACTGTCAGCCACGCTGTGGCAAGAAGCGGCCTCAAAAAGCAGGGGGAGGCCAGCAAGCTGCCCCCCACGCCTCTGCCATGGACCCCCGCAGCATCTCCCCACTCGTGAGATGCCGTCGCTCGGCCTCCGTGCCGGCAGCTGGTGCCGAGGGTTGCGGGGGTCTCGCCGGATGCGGTTGGGGTCGGCAGCCCCCCCGGCCGCTCTCTCTGTGGCTGCGTTGGGCTGCTGTTCTCACCTCCGGAAAATGCCCCCTCCTTTCTCCCCCCTGCAAATCTCAGCTGCCGGGAGCTGGCCTGGCTCCACCGCCGCTCGCACACTCCAGCTGAGGAGCCGGGCCACGCGGCGAATGCATTTGCGCACGGATTTCCCTCCCCTCTTGCCGTCTGCTCCCAAAGCTGTCGTTCGCCCCTATTTCTCATCACGCTCTCCCGTGCCGAGGACGACTTCGGGAACACTGACAGCTCCTTGTCCCACCGTCAGGTGCCCGGAGCCCTGTGCCGTGTCCTGCAGGGACATCTCTGCTCAGGAAGAGCATTGGGGTCCATGGTCCAGGGATGCGCACGGGGCAGAAAGTCCAGGACTGGGACAACAGGGTGGGAAAGGACTCCGAGAAGACCCTGCCTTGCACACACGCGTGCCAACCCCCGTTTTCATGATTTGTAACCGATTCTACCGATTCTCCCGATTCGGAGTGGACGCGGTGTTGGTTCACCTGGGTCTGCACCCGTGGCTCCCCTTCGCTCCTTCCCACTCGCACCCCAGGGAGATGCTGCTGGACACAAAGCAGCCGGGGGGAGGTTTCTTATTCTTGTCTCGTGTTGGAGGAATGAGGGTCTCATGAGAAAGCACAATCAGGGTGAAACAGCGGTTTTGGGCCCTGCCAGAGCTGGGCTTTTGAAGTGACGGAAAAAGAGCCTGGGCTCCTATCTCAGCTGGGGAAAGGATATTTTCTAGCTGCTCCAGCTGCCTCTCGCTGCCCCTGGCCCGGCTCCTGCTGGCACATGGCTGCAATCCGGTGCTGTCCTGACCAGCACACAGAGCTGTAAATTCAGCTTTAACCCCAAGGGAGGAAGGTCTCCATCCAGAGATGGAGCGAGGATGAGGATGCAGGGTGGGGAGTTGGATGGGGGTTCAAAGCGAGCTCCGGCAGCGCCGCTGGCCCCGGCACCGTCCCGACCCCGCACATGGGAGCTGAGCCCTTGCCCTTACAGATGCTCCTTCAAACCACACCAGGCACCATCCTGGAGCCGGCAGCAAAGCTCACATGGCCTTCAAAGATGGAAACCTCACGGTGCTGCCGAAATCAGGCAGCCGGGCTGGCAGGGGAGCGCCATACCGTGGATGGCCACCCAGGAAAACCCATCCAAGGGTTTCCTCTCCCTGTCCTCCTTCCTATGACCTACCCCAAAGAAGCGGAGCCACGGGTGATTCAACAACAACAAAACCAAACGAAAAACAATCTCCTCGTGCTAATGGGATTGGTTCTGTCCCTACCACGCACATTCCAGCCTGGCTCGAGGGACCGCTTGGGGCGGGGGGGAAGGGGAGGCTAATGAAGCCAAATTATTCTCCGTCTTCAAATGTCAGAGTTCAGTGCGGTGCCGTTGGCTGGACCGGGCGCAGCTGCTGTGCCGTGGCGATGCCGTGTGGAGGCGAAGCACCCTCTCGGCAGCCGGCACGGAGTGCCTGCGCGCATCCAGCCCGCCGCCAAGTGACATGCATTTTCCATTCCCTGGGCTTCATTACTTCTTGGAACGCAGACCTCGCTCGCCGGGCCATGAGGGGCTTCGCTTCCCTCCGTGTTTATTTTCGCTGCCGTGTGTTCTTTTGCCAGGTGAGGAGCGCAGCCAAGCTGGTCAGGGAAAGCAGGGATGTATGGTTGCGGTTTGGCCGGGCGGATGGGAACCGGGCTCCCTTAAGTGCCGACACGGTGGCGCGGCACAGCACCTGCTCACCTTCGGGCGCTGGAACCACCCCCCTGATTTCACAGGGACGACACGTGTGCTTAACACTGCAGCACGTGCAGAGGGGATTTGCTGGATCGTGGCCTCGCACCGGTGCCGAACAGCGCTGGGGACGGCCAACGCCTCCAGCTGGCGTGGGAGCCGGCTCCCATGGGTGCTGCGTGCGTCAGCTCGCCCCGCTGTGCGTGGGAGTGGAAGGAGCCCAAGACTCGTAAAAGGTGTTCAGCCTTCCTCCAAGCCAGACCCCACGTGGCTCTGCTGTCTGCTTCCCGCTCACGCCTGCTCCTCCCGCTCGCTCTTCAGCACAGGGCACGGCAATAGCTACGCCTGCCAACACAGGCACACGCACACGCGTACGTTATCCGTGCTGACGGCACCGCTGCTCCGCAGGGTGGGTAACGCTGCCCGGGGGTGGGAGCCCAGCCAAAGAGCCAGGTCATCTCCATCCCGGCAGCGAGGGGATGCTGCTCGGCCGCTGTGTCGTGCCGGAGCCTCAGCAGTGGCTGCTGTGCCGGTTAGGCTCTGCAGCAGGAGACTGGGGACCTGCGGGGCTGGTGCGCGCCCCAGGATGGGTGGGAGCCTACAGACCTCATTCTGCCCGGGGGGGCTCGGGTATCACCGCATCGCTGGGAGTCCCACGTCCCCCGGGGCTGGTGGACGGTCTCAGCCATGGAGTTATCTGCGGCGCAACTGGCAGAGGTGGTGCTCAAGGGGGAAGGAGAGGGCGTCCCACCTTCACCAGCCCCCCAGGAGAGACCGATAATGTCTCAGGGAGCTAAAACATCTCCATGCCTGAACACGACTGTGGGGAGATGCAGGCAGGGTATCCTGATGGGGCAAAATAAAAGGGAGGGAGAAGGACCAGGTCACGCGATGCCATGGCCCATCTTTACACGGAGAGCCCCAGCTCCGCCAGCACACGGAGACGCACCCCGGCCCGCACACTTGACCCCTCCCTGGGCTCACACGCTTGCCGGGATTACACAGGGATTAGCAGAGAGCAGTCTACCAGAAATTGAGAGGGAATAAAACCTGCCAGAAGCACAGGCACCAAAAAAGCCCACAGCACCCTCCAGGCACGCGTGACAAGCAGGAGATGGAGCAGCATTCGTCGCTGATGCTGTGCAGAGGCAGGGAGCGAGAGGGAGGTCACTCGCAGACTCCTCCATAACAATAGCAAATAAAGGATCGGAGAGGCTTTGTTGTGCTGGGGAATATCTAGCAAGAATCAGGGAAAAAAGCTCGTTGTGGCCAGCTGTCCGCCTCCTCCACCCAGCACAAACTGCGTGGACCGATAGTGCTGCGAGCTGCGAGGAATTCCTGTTTCTGAGCACTTGCAGGATGAAACGAAAAGGTCGGAGGAAAAGGCAGCGCTGCCAGCTCATGATTTTGTCATTAGTCTCACAGTGTTGGACGCAGATTTTAAAGCCCCAGCTGTGGGAGTCGTGGGATATGCGAGAGCTTGGCTTGCAGTAAAAGGTACATTGCTAGACCTCATGTTTTGGGGGGGGGGAAGTGAAAATATGACTCAAATACATCCTGATGGCTTAAAATGGAGATCAGAAAGAAGAAGAATGTAAATAGTTTGGAGTTTATTCTTTTCTTTTTAACCCAGTAAGTTAGACTTGTGATTATACAGGCAGACCACCGCTCTCCACAGTAGGAATAGCAGGACTGCCGTGATATACTGTGTGTGCGGGATAAATATATTAAAAGTTGTGCGAGTTACTCAGATGCTGTGCTAACACTGGTCGTAAAAATCACCTTAGATATAAGGCAGGCTCCTTGGGGAAGGGGCTAAGTGCACTCAACAAATAATGAATAGAAATAAAAATAAATATCAAATGGCCCATAAAATCAAACAATAATGGTAACTAAAAAGTTCCTGGATTTGCTGTGAGAGATAAAATCCCATCAGCGGTATGAAATAACAAGAAATACCCCCTTTTGGTTCCTTCTCCACATGACACAAGTCAGCACGCCTGGTCACCAGAGTAGTTATGGAATACATCTTCCTTCCAGCGTCTTATAAATGCATTTTTCATGCTTTGAGAGACCTTCTGGGGTTCGATATAACTGGGATCTGGGGAACATGTGAAAGGCATTTACAGCATGCGGCACAGCCTGTTTTTTTCTGCAGGGGAAGCAGAGGTGTAACGTTCAGAGCTCCCATCTGCCGACCCGCCTGGGACAGAGAGGTCCGCAGCGAGTGGGCAGCCCGGCCGGGCTAGCTGTCAGCAGGGCTGCTTTATTGCTGTGCATTTATTGAACCAAAATAATGCACTTAAAATATCTACATGGACCCAAAAAAAATAAAGGGAAAGTGTTTCTTTTAAACCTTTTAAAGAAGGGGGTGTGCTGCAAAGCTAAAGCTACAGAAAGCGGCCCCAGGAGAAAGTGGAAGGTATCAAATGAAGCAGAGCTGGTGTCTGAGGAAGCAGGACAAGCGCGAGGGGCTGGTGAGGAGGGGCAGGAGCCCCCAAACACCAGCAAAATGCACAGAGCAACCGTCGAGGTGGGGGGAGAGCTGGGGCGGGAGCCACGCTCGCTCCCGCAGCCCCGTCTTGCAGGCAGCACTGCCCGGCAGAAAGGGCATCAGGGTGAAACGCCGGGGACGGACTGCTGCGGGCTCTGCCAATGACTTACGGCATTAACTTTCATCCTCTCTCGCGTCTCCCATGCCTCCTCCTGTTCTCCCCGTGCCTCGGCGCGCTGACATCTCCTCTCCTCTGTAGGTTGGGTCTAAAATAACAGGGCCCCGAGGTCCTGGCTGGGGTCTCCGTGCGCTGCAGCAATACAAATAGCAAATTAATAAGTACTGCTTCCCTTTTTCCCAAAGGTTTTACGAGGCTTAATTAATGAATGTCTGTAAAACGCATTTGGAGCTGGGAATGAAATGTGCTGTGGAAATGCCAAATATTTTTAATGCTCCAGCAGATTTAGAAGGTTTAAATAAGAAAAATACACAGCTTTGCCTCTGAAACAGATTGCTCTCCTTGAAGCGGAGGGCTCCAGAACATGAAGTTTTCATCAGGCTGACTTGAAAGAGTATTTTCACGGCTTTCCAAGTGCGTTTATTCTCATGTACAAACTCCCCCTTTCCCTTATACAGATGTGGACACCGAGGCATGGTAAATCAAAGAAATTTACCCCCGGTTGTTGGCAGAGCCACCGCTATGAACAATTTCCTGATTTCCACTGACGACTGGAATGCCCTCTAGACCATCCGCTCTCTCCAGATGCGCGCCGGCTTTAAAAATTACATGGACCCCGCGACGCTTGGCCTCGTCTCCGCCGGTCGCTTTGGGGAGAGCTGTGAGCGACTCTGATGCCGACCATGTGTGGGGACGCGGAGCGGCGAAGGCATCTTTGGCACTGAGACAGCGCAGCCGGAGCGCTGCAATCTCCGACGACAAGACTGCACCCTCTGGAGGGTACTGTTGCTCTTGCACAAAGCACTTATGGCAATAAAACCTGGTCCATAATCTTCCAGATGGCGTGGCGGGAGGCTTCGTCCCCAGAGGGATGGGGAGCAGGGTTGTCCCTGCAGTCCCAGGCTGGTTGCACACACGATGGTCCCTGCAGGAGACATTTAATGAGTCACATGCGAAATCCCAAAGGAAACCGTTAAGCGCTTGGGTGCAGGCTGCGGGCAGGGGCCATTGGCTGCTGTTGGATAATGGTCAGCTGGAGGGTGCCGGCATGAGCAGGCCCATGGCGGCCCGTGGGATGGTGACAGACCCCTGGGACCCCTCCGCCATGCAGCAGTGACAGAACACCCTGGAACCCCTCAGCCGTGGGGCGGTGACAGCTCCCCCCAAGTCCTCTCAGCCGTGGGGAGGCGACAGCCCCCGGGGCCGCTCAGCCAAGGGATGGGGACAGACCCCCAGGTCCTCTCAGCCACGGGGCAGTGACAGCCCTCAGCCAGCCTGTGGCCATGGGGAGGAGACAGACCCCCGGGCTCCATGGCCATCGCGTGGTGACAGCACCCGGGCCCCCTCATCTGCGGGCCGGTGACAGACCGCTGGGACCCCTCAGCCATGGGGCAGTGACAGCCCCTGGGCCCCCTCAGCCGCGGGGCAGCCACAGCCCGGGGGCCTCCTCAGCCGTGGGGAGGTCACAGTCCCCCGGGCCCCCTCAGCCGGGTGATGACAGCCCCCGGGCCCCCTCAGCCGTGAGGTGATGACAGCCCCCGGGCCCCCTCAGCGGCGGGGCGGTGACAGGCCCCGGTGGCGGCGGGGCGGCGCCAGGCCCGGCGGGAGCGGAGCAGCTCCCCGGTTCCCGCCGCGGGCCCCGCTCGGCTCCTGCGCCTTTAACGCGGCGGCTCCCGCCGCCTCCCANCGGAGGCCGGGGCCGCGTGGGCCCGGTGGCGGCCGCGGCGCTTCGCCGGCTTCCTCCGGCGCGGACAAACGCCCCCGTATTAATTTATTTTCCCTTTATTTTCGGCGTTGCCGCTCCCCGGGGGTCCTGGCGAGGGGGAGAGCCCGGCCTGGTGTCCTGGGGCGGGGGGGGTGTCCTGAGCAGGGCCCAGCGGCTGAGGGTCCTCTGAAAGATAACGATAATAATAAATAATAACACTTTCCCTGGCGGAGTTTGTGAGGAGGAAGGCTGAGGTTTGAGGGAGGCTCTAAAATAGAGAATATTGTGAATCGCACCTTGACCCTGCTTGGGTAGGGTTTGTAGAGCCATCGGTTTTGGGGGTTTATAAGGACGCCAGGTTTATAGGTTTGCAAAGACACCCAGTTTTTGGTGTTTCAGGCCCCTTCTGTTGGTGCCCCGTCTCCTCTGCTGTCGCCCCCCAGCTGCACACCCCTCCCTGGGTCACCGGTTTTGGTCCCTGCGGGGTCACTGAGCCTTCGAAGGCAGCACAAAGTTGGTGGTGGTACCTGGAAGGGTGTTGTGGTGGTGGTCCCTGTTCGTGGAGGAGTTTCTGTTCCCAGGGCTTTTCTATCTGTTGTCACCCAAAAGTTACTGTGTTGGACAGTGTTCAGAAAGTTGTTCTGTCTGTCTCTTGGGTGTTACGCTGTCAACCTGTCACTTTGCTTCAAAGCATCATTTATCCTCAACTTGCCTCTCTCTGTGTTCACTCCTGAAATAACCACCCTGTATGTCACGCTGCGGAGCGGGAAGCTCTCGCAGTCGTTGTTCAGCGCTGGAGAAGCCTGTCTGAATTCTCACCTTATATTTTTTTTTTTTTCCTAATGACCACCTGTGTAAACTATATGCTGTGTTGCCTGGGGCATTTCATTTTATCCCTCTGCACCTCCCTTTTCTTCCCTCTCAGAACAGGAACAGCAGCACTTTTTTCACACGGGTGTCGGTAGGGCCGCCCGCTCAGCGCTCAGGAGTTTCTTGGTGCTGGGTGTTGTAGCAGTGAGAAATGGAAGTAATTTGTTTCAGGGCCATGATAAATCACCCGGACTGGAGCTGCAGCAGTTCTGTTCCCTGAGCTGTAGCTCCGTCGTGTTCCCTATCACTGTGTGTTTATTTTCTTTGTTAATTTTAAAGTAAAGCCCGTTGAAATTTGAATACTGCTGCTTGTTGGTCATTAGTCTTCTGTTTTAAAGAACAGATTTATCGGAGAACACAGGGGAGAAACCTGATGGGGGGTGTGGGACATGCCACATCGTCTCTGTAGAGCGAGAGGAGAATTTCAAGGGCATTCCCTGTCAACAATGATTCCTTGTTAGGTGCTTCCACTTGTGACTTTTTTGCACTTACTGAGTATTTACTGGCAAAAGGACAACGTCCTCTCTTGCTGTTACACACATGCCTTTTTGGTGGTGCACTGTTAGTCGAACAGCACAGACAGAATTTCCATCTTTGGAATTGCTACCGCATGGCTGATGCTAGTTACCCGTGAGTACGCTGGCTTCCCCAAAGCAAGAAAATTAACTTGTCTGCTGGGGATCCTGCGCTTTCATTCGATAGGGAACGCTCTGTGCAAGACGGTATGGACAAAAGGCTTTGGACACACTGATGGCATGAGATAAGGCCATTGCTGTGCATTGAAAAGCAAACAGCCCAAATCTTCTATTTTGAAATAAGCTTGCTTCCCCCCCTTCCTCTATGGGTAGGATTTCATGAGTTACAAATGGGTTTCATATTTTACTCCCAGCCCTCTGTATCATGTAGAGGGAGAGTTTCAGGCTACATAATTCACTCTGTGCTGCTCTGAAGATATGCTTTGAGACTGGTGAGCAAGTAAGTACAGAGGAAATGGTGAAATCCATCGGTACCCTCGGTAAGAGCAGCTTTAGACAATGAGGCCCGTGAACTCTGCTGCGGTGTTGGTGAGGTGGGGTTGTACAAAGCAGGGTGACAAAGATCTAGGAAAAACATCTTTTCAGATGCTGGAGAGGATGTTATCGTGCAGGCCTTTAAGCAGGAATTAATCGGGGTGTCCAGACAAGCTGTTGAGGAGAGCTGCGTGTCTCTCAAATCAGGAATAATCCCTTGAAGAAAGGAAGGCAGCCAGGTTGTATAAACACTTTTCAAAAACCTCCCTAATATCGTTACACGCTGGCGTGTTTGCTGAAAGCGGTCCCACCTGTCAAAACCAGAATGAATGGGCGAGGAAGACCCGCAGGTCTTCCTTATCTAAAAGTACATATGTCTGGGTTCACATCAAGAGAAAGTCGACCTCAACTCCCCTAACCTTATTCCTTCTGAAGAAAGCGGTGGGAGAGAGAGCAAATGTACAGGAGGATGGAGTAAAACCGTGTTGGGGAAGATAACGATAAGGACTGTGAGTCTGCCTTGCTTTCATGTTCCTGTAATCTTATATAGCTTCAGTCTTCAATTAGACTTTTTTTTTCCCTTTTGAAACTGCTCAAAGTTTAGTGTTTTTCTGGTTTCTATGTTCTATTCTCTGCCACATGGCAATTTTAAAACAGATTTAGTTGTTAGATCTGGTAGACGTGGTGTAAATGTTTACACTCTAATTGAATCACTGTAAAAATAACTGCTGCTTTCTTTTTCAACACTGGGAGACTTCTGAGCTGGAGGTTTTATTTAGACCAAAAGTAAACTTCAGTGATTCTTTAAAGGTTCCTGTGTTACCTCCAAGTGTGGCTTAGCATTAACTGCTTTGTAAGGAAGAGCCTTGCATCACGGGACGGTGGCTAAGGCGTCTTTTCCAGTTTCTCATTTATATGGAAGATAAATGCTGAACTTGCACAGAAATCAGTGACCTTTAAGAAAAGCTGTTGCTGCACTCCTGGTGGTCTTGGGTTATTCTGTTCAGGTGATGCAGTGAGGGTGGCACGAAGCCTGTGCCGAACTGAACTGCCCAAGGAGCTGGGAAACATAATGATGTTTAGGACGGTCGCAAGCCTGTGCAGAGGTAAGTGCAGAGGATTTAGGTAACGAGGGAAACGGGCTACAAGCAGCCGCGGCGGTAAGAGGATTTGATTCTGGAACTGAATTGGAATTGGTGTTACGATGCCAAGTGCCGGGGCAGCTGCTCGCATCTGCTAGAAAACATGGTTTCTTTAGTTTGCATTAAAGGGATGGGCGGTTTTTCTTCTGTTGTCCACTGTTTCACCACTTGACATTGCTTTTGCTTGAGATCCCTAGCTGCTCTGAGGCAATAATCTGGAGGGTGGAGGTGCAGGGAGAGGAGGAGAGGCATGCTGCGGATCGCTGCACGCTGTAGTACCTACTATGTGTGTAACTAGTCCTGTCATTTTTATTGCAACACTGCCCAGAGGATGCAATCGGATGCTGCAGAAACAGGCCGAGACAAACACTGCTCCAAGTACCTCATAGTCTGATTTTGAAGTTTTTCTAAGTTTTTCCAAGGCGTGGAGCGGAGAGCCCGGTATGGTTCTGTGGGAGAAGGTCGCCGAGTGATTTGCTTGGTGGGGGGAACTTTCTGCCCTGCTAGGAGCTGCTAGCAGAGCTGAAACATGCTGTCCCCAGCGGGAACGCGACCCAGCCGTTGCTGACCTGTGACGAGCTGGGAAGCTGAGACAGGTCCCGACGGACCTTCGGATGAAAGCAGCGGTAGCGGTGCCACGGATCAGCTTCGCTCTATTTCTGAAGGCAAAAATGCGATGCTGGAGTGGGGTGGATGGAAGAGCAGGGTGGAGGGAAGAGTGGGGTGGTATCTAGAAGGCCAGCAATGAAGCTGTGCTTGGGGCTGGGCTGGGTGTCACTTTTGGGGTGGCCTTGGTGGCTCTGCTGTGCTTCCCGACACCACTAGGTGCCTCTCGGCCTTTGCACAGCGGCTCTGCCACGGGTGCTGCTGGGAGAGGTGTGCAGGGGATGGCGGGTGCAGAAAATACCCGCTGTGGCTTCTGGCTGCTCGAACGGCCATGGTGGTGTGTTGTAAAAGGACGCTTCTGCTTTTTTGCATTTTTTTTTCATCCTGCATTGCTGTAGCTTTCCTTTTTCTAGAGCCGGGGTTGGCAGAGTTTGACCGTAAGGGCATATGGTGGGGGAAACGTGGAACTGTTTAAGGCAGCGCTGTCAGCAGGAGTATCGAGTGTATAAAGAGCCTGTACTTAGCCATGTACTGTGGATACACAGGCAAATTTTACGTGGTGTAAAATCCACCGTCCTTCTGGGGGTCCTTGTGTGGCTGGCTGAGCTCGGGAGCAACACGGAGCAGCTGACTTTTTCATTGCTGTGATACTGCTGTGGCTGCCAGAGTAATTTATATGCTTAGAGTGATTTTTATATTTGCTCAGTTTGTTCCTGGCTCAGCGGGATTAGGTTTGGGGCTGACAAGAATATAATCACGGTAAAGTTTGGGGGGTGGGGTAGTATCTTCCCGTTCTCAGTCATTGTGAAAACACCGGTTGAGATTGTGGAACGGCAGGGTGTTGTTAGTGATGGGTGATGAGTGGTGCCGGCTCCACGTGCTCTGCTGCCGGAGGAGGTTTGGGGCAGGACTGAGGGCACCCCAGGAAAATTCCCGTACAGGATGAGATCCTCGGTCGGCAGTAGCTCTGGATATGGGTAGAGAGCACAGAAATGGCAGTTCCTGGTAAATGATCTTCTCAGCCTGATGTTTTGTGCCCCTCCGAGACCCCAGTGCTACCAGTGTGCAAATTTGGGCTCACGGAGCCCTTACCTGCGAGTTGCTGAATGAAGAGGACCAAACTGTTTTTCCCATTTGTCCCTGCACCAGCATAAAAATGACTCTGGCTCTGTGACAGAAACATTTTTAAGAATCTTGTTCTTTCTTTTTTTTTTTCGCCCACAATTTGTCCCAGGTACAGCATGTACTGACCAGTGCCTCACGTTGAAACTCCATGAGGTGGCACAGAGTTTAATGTGTTCAGATATTTCACCCTCCACTTTTTTGTTCCATGCTCCAATGCTCCATTTTACCAGGCCAGCCAGCTTTTGACAGACATCCAGTTTTATTAGTGCTTTTAGCAGAAACCAAAATCCCACCTCCTTTGGCTTGCGAACAACCTACCGATTGAAGCCTGGGAGCAGAATATATTTGTGTGTTTGTGTCTGCTGGGCCCTGTGTGAGTCCAGCTCAGAAAAAAAAGAAAAACAGAGATTTGGAAATGTGTCTGGGACTTCTCAGGGGACAAAAAATAATATTTAAAAAAAAAAAAATTGAAAAGCCTCTTGCTTCAACTTGCTGCCTTGACTTTGGGTTACAGGGTTTCCTTGGTTCCAGCTTGGGAGAAGCAGGATGCAGATAAGCATGTACGGGGATCAGTAGGACCTGATTCAGAAAGCACTTAAAAATGAAACGTAAAGGTACCTCCTGGCTTCTGTGAAATACATCTTTAATTGCTGCTTTCACTAAATGCAAGGCTGAATCAGGCGTGGGTTGTCCGGCAGCGCAGAGTGTGGGAGCCCAGCGGTGCCCAGTCCTGTCCCAGCGTCGGGCAGTCCATCTTCTGAGACCTCGGTTCCCTCTTTGTGAGAGGGACAAGGCTACTGGGTCCCTCTAATACAAAAGCTTGGTTTGTTGGGCTTGTTCTTTTTTTTTTAAATAGTGAATGTTACTTGTTTTCCTTTTGCCAAACGTTAACTTTCTTTAGATTTGAGACTCAAAGTGTAAAAGAGAAAAGGCGAGACTTTTCAAACTTCACTATTCAACTTCAGGCATTTTACAGAAGACCTTTTTTTTTTTCCCCACACGAAGTATTACTCCTTCTAAAACTCACACTGATTTATAATCTCTTTATTTGAGCACTCCAAATTGCTAGTCACTTCTAAATAGAGATATTAGTCTCAGGTTTTCTACTTGTGTTTATTGCCTTTGATGAAAGAGAGGGTGTCAAGAGAGGAAAATGAGTGGAGGCAGAGGAGAGAAATAGGAGAAATTAAGGGAAGGAGGTGGAAAAGGGAACAAAGAAATCGATTACATCATTTTGCTCGCATATCTTTCCTAAGGATGATTATGTTTCTCTGGAAAACATCCCCTTCATTCGATGTGTTAATGGTTAATTAGTTGCTGATCTTTAAGCGCTTATTGTTGTTGCTAATTTGGACAGGGAAGCGATGGTAAATGTTGTTTCTGATGGGGTGCTGGTGACAACCTTGCTTGCTGCTGGGAACGTAAGTAGGTTAACAGGGCGGGTATTTTTAAGTCTTATTGCCTGGCAGCATCGATTCTTCCTTGCACCCAAACTTCAAGGAAACTTCTCGATGCCTTTTCGTAGAGGGGTGCAAAGGCCACGGGAGCGTTGTCCAAAAGTCCCGACAAGAGTCCGTGAAACAGCAAATCTGCAGTACAGGGTTTAGCCTTTTTGCTCTAACGTAACATTTGTTAGTGCGAGGTGCTGAAAACTCATTTTCATCATTTGGGCATGTGATATAAAGCCTCAGGATCTGAAATATTACAGTAACCATGGCTACCAGTGACTTATCTGAGGGAGTTTGACTTTTGTTTTGATTTTAAGTGTCTTAATTGTAGTTTAAAAATCAGAATCTGAATGTGTTTTTTACTTAGGCATGAAACTAAAGGCATTAAATGATTTGCATTATTAAAATATCTATAATGCTGCCTTTCAAAGGTTCTTAAAGGAGGTCCTTAATATTCATACCCTATGTTCTAAATAAAGTTACTCTTCAGCTTTATGTTAGTTCTGCTGCTCTCACCATAAATTTCTTGCAGGCTTGAGTGCTCAGAAGGTGCCTCGCTGGCTATTTTGCAATCCCGAGTCCTTTGTTTATCCACAGAAAAGCCGTGGCACTACGTACTTGATGCATGCGAAGGCGCACACACACACACACACACACGCTGCTGCTGCTTTTCCTCCCTCCTCTTTTGTACCCCAGCCATGCCCCGCGGGGTCCTACCTTTAGAGCTTGTGTTTACTGTAGAGGCTGGCTGTTGGAAGTTTGCCCTGCTTAGAAATCTTGCCAACCCCCTTGAGTTTCTCCTGTATGAAAAATTACCAAGCACCACCTGCCCAGAGAGTGGGAAAACGTGGGTGGATGTTAGCAAGGATGCTGAACTGGGATGGAGAGCGAGCCTCGCTAGCACCGAGCTATCCCTCCTTCCAAGGAGGACCATGTTATACAAGACGAGTAGGAAGACGACAGGCAGTTGTGTAGCAAAAGATTTTTCTTCTTTAATTCAATCACTGAAATGTTATAATCTGGCCTGGTATAATTCTCTCCATTTGTACTTGTGCAGTAGTTGCAAACACGCTGAAATATGAACTCATGCTTGGTAAGCCTTTAATTCCAGCTTTGATGTTTTTAATCATCAGTACAGATTTGGTAAAAATGATTCATTAGCTTGAAACGCATCTTGGATTACACGTGATGTTGTGGAGAATTGAGGAGGCAGACACAGGGGATGGTTGTTCTTTGGGACGTTCTTTGTGCCTCATCTGAACTGATTCTTGAAGTACGGCCCTCAAATATCTCTCAGCCCGTCGGCTTCAGAGGCCTCTTGGGCGTCCAGCCCTGTGTTCAGATGCCTCCTCGCTGCATCTGTTTCTGGTCAAAAAAATCAAGCAGTTCTTGCTCAGAAACATGTCAGCTAAGGATGTGGTCAGCGTGCTTGGGGCAAGGATGAGCACATGGCCAAGCTCCTGCAAATAGGTGCAGCAGCAGAAGAAGAATTTCTGGGCTTGTTTGCCTTCCCTGCCTGCTGTCCGGCTGGAACCACTCCCTTAACCCTTGCTTTAACATTTTCACAAGCCTGCACCGTGCGTACGGTTTTGGGTCGATTTTCCTCAAGCTACGGTCACATACAGCATGCTGAACTCTATCCTGCAGTGACTGGAGAGGATTGAAATCAATCGGGCTTCAGAGCAGCGGCTTGGAGACAAATCCTCAATCCCATTACTTGTTCCCTGGCAGTCCCTTTTTGAAAATCGGGTACCAGCGACGTTATCGGAGTCTTTGAGGGTGCCGCCCAAAATGGATCACCCTTCTGAATCAACGTCTCTGTTGAATTCCAGCTGCCCCCACCATCCGTGCGATGGATGCAGTTACATGAATATAAAGATGCCTTTCACTGGTACACCTATTTCCATATGGAAAGTGGGATTTCTGTTCTGGTAAAGTCACCTTTATACCAGTATATTCATGTTAGAGGCCCCAGTCATGTAAACATTTTCAGATCCCCTTGCAGATCACTGTGAAGCCCATGGGACGTGCAGTGGAAATGCTGCTTGATGTGAATGGGATTTTTATGTTTTACATTTTTTCAAAGGATAAATTTGACTGGGTGCAGCCAGACACACTTGACCCGGCACCAAGCTAGCGTGCTTGGCCCCTGCCGAAGGACGGTCCAGCTGCAGAAACCTCCGCAAAGCTCTGTGGCAGGGGAAGAACTTCAGTCAGTGCCGTCCTTTTGAGGACAAAGACGAAAAACCGAGGAAAATTCCAGAAGCTCTCCAGCCCTGCCTCCATCAGAAAGGGAAGGGGGAAGGAGTGGAATAAACACTTTCTCACTATTGTGTGATGAAAGGCTTTTATCTTGAAGGCATGTTCTGAACTGCTGAGGAGTGGATGCAACTCTTCCGAAGTTTGTCTGCGAGGCTGTTTCTTCTGTAACAAATTGTTAAGCAACAAGTACACGGCATGCTCAGATCTCAAATAAGATAGGGACAGCCTCACAAAGGCACTTTCAGATGTTCAAGGCTTCCTTTTGTGCCTTTTTTTTTTCCCCCCCGAGTCTCTGACATCCAACTGCTGCCTCTCTTCTTCCACTGTTCCTAATGCAGCGCAAGGAGTGGAAAGCAAGGCCATGTGGCACAATGCGTGCGGTGCTACGGTGTGCCCCGTGGTACGGCAGCCTGGTTTGAGCCAAGCCTGCTTTTATCACAAATCCCTTTTTACTAACTGTGTTTGTTGCTGTTTTCTCACCTCTCCTCCTCCCGCTTTGTTTTTTGTAGAGTCTTTTACTTGATTTCTCATGCTTTGTGTGGATTTTATTTTGCTTCCAGCTTATGTGTTTCTTCTAAATTTTCTTTTCCCCCAGACTAAAGAGAACTGGACATTATCAATGCTTCTCTTACTGTTCGGTTTTGTTTTGTCTTTTTTTTTTTCCCCTGGAGGATTGTGTAATCATTGGATCCTTTTATTCTGTACCTGTAAATAGACAAAGGAACTAGGACAGGGAGTTTTTCAGAGGTGGCTGTTCACAATTACCTATTGAAATGAATCGCACATGCAAACATGTTTATTCCAGCACAGAAATATCTACCTGCCCAGATTTAGTCCTCCATCTACTCTAAACTTACACTCTGGTTATTAACAGCACCTGTAAAAGTTAATTGAGAAACAGGAAAAAAAGAGGAGTGTTTGTTCAGGTAAAGCGTGTTGTTTGAAGAGGCACCCGCACTGGGAGGGTTGTGGATGCGGTGAAAGCAATCCTATATGGGTAAGCCCTTAGGCTGGGAAAAGGAATACTTAAAATTGGTCTGAAAAAAAACGCTGAAGAAAATTACCATGGGAAGAACTCGGTGGGAGATCAAGTCTAACGAAGTTATGGTAAACTCAGGAGTTACCATTTCCCAGATGAGCCACCGAAGCTGTCTGTGCGTACTTTACCTGTCCAGCGTGATGCAAAATGAGTTTGCTTGGTGAACGATCCTGTGTTCAGAGGCAGGATCATTTCCTTGCTTGTGCTCGATGTTTCCTCCCTTAGACTCCAGCGAATCAAAGCCATTGTTCCAGAGAGGAGAGTAAAATGAGTTTGACGTGATGAATATTCATGCACTTGCTCCCTCCAATCTCTTTCCTCTTTCGCCATGGGAAGAGCTGGAGTGGATAGACGTTTCTTGGCTCGCGGAGTAATGGATAAAGGTCTTGTCAGCAACTGACTTTTTGCTAATCCTTTTTATTATAGGAAAGATGTTGTAGCTGGACTCCAGTCTCTGAACTAAGACTTTTTAGTATGCTTTGACTTTAAGGTAGGAATTTCAGATCTGTGCTACAAGAAGCACAGCTGACCGGTATCAGTCATCCCAGTAGGAACTCGTATGAATTTTGAGGCGCGTTCCCAAGCCTGAGGAATTTTGAAACAGAATGCAAAGATTTGATATCTGCATCCTGCAGCATCCCAAAGAGCTCTAGAACTGCTCACACAAAGCGGCTGCCCTCTCAGTGCTCTGATGAACATCACAGATTTCCCCTAACTCGCCTCTTCTGTAAAGCTCGCAGGAAATTGCAACCCGATAAGTTAGGCAAGTAGCAAGCCCTGTCCATTGTTCCTTATTGTTTGAGGATTGTTTACATCCCCTTTTGGTTGTCCCATCTCCCTGACTCTTCTCTGACCTTGCCTACTTGTTTCGTCCATTGTGTGTGGCTTTTGTTGTTGTTTAGGTAGCGAACTCTTAGGGACAGTTGTTAGCAAACATGGGATTGTACAGCCCCTAGTACACTGGGACCTAGTCTCTGTACTGTTTTTTTTGGCTTTGTTGGTATATTCTACCTAAATAATAATAATACTACTACCCTTTAAGTGCAGTACTAAGTGCACTCTCCCACTGTGGACTCAGGGAGCAAGTAATACAGCAGGTTCGGTATGATCTGCTTGGGATTTTTTTATGTCACGCTTTCATAAAATATTTCTTAAAATGCAGAGGCCAAGTAGCAGGATGCTTCTGAAAACGTAAACACCATCCTGAATACTGGTCCTCTTCATGTTTTCTTCCCAGAAGGACTCGGATCTTGATCCTAAAAAGTAGTTCAGAGTTGGATCAAATTTGCAAATGAATTTAGGATTTCATGCTTCTGTTGGCATGAGTGGACCCCGTTTGGTGGGCAGGGCACGCTGGCCCGCTATCGCCTTCCTTGGGAAATCTGCAGCATAATTGTAGTTATTTTCAGAGGAGCACAGAGCATCTAATAGTCGTTTCCACTTGTGCAGAGATACTGCTGATGTTCACCTCCAAACGCAGCGTTCTCACTGACAAGTGCATCTGAGGCCAAGTGAATCTAAGAATGATGCTCTCCGCGCTGGGGAACATGTGTGAGAGGCATTGGGAAAACCAAGGAAATATTTACACTGGGAGGGGACTGTTTACAGTGCAGTTCAAACAGTTGACGTTATTTAGAGCAGCCAGTGCTATGTAATATTTTGCTTTTGCTCTTCTCGTGAGGGTCAGGCATAAGGAAAGGATCAAATAGGGCTAGCAGGGCCGTCCTTGGACGGTGCAGAGCATCTAACAGCTGCAGTCAGGATAGGTGGTGAGAAGAATAAGCAACTGTGATTCAGCCTCGTGGTTGAAGTCAAGGTCAGGGTGGACTCTGGGGTAGTTGTAGTGTGGGGACACCAATGTTCGTTGGAGATTTTGGCCTCGCTAGCTGATGTTTGGATGGTGTCTGAAGCCCATGTGTGCTGCAGCGTGACGGGTTGTCAGTAATGCGAAAGCATAATTTAAAAATTTGGAAGTCTCTTTTGTATTGGGAGAAGGGAATACAACTGAGGTGCTGATGTCATGATGTTCTGTGTGGCTATTGAGCTGGGAATTTGCGTTCAAACTGCTTCGTGTTACAGTATCTTCCCCAGCATGCTTTGTAGGTATACCACATATTGTTTTAATTTAAAACCAGCCTGTCTCTCTTGTTCTGTTTTTAGCATGGCTGACAAGAACAGCACCCTGAAATGCACGTTCTCTGCTCCTGGCCACAGCACCACTCTACTGCAGGGACTGGCCTCGCTCCGAGCTCAGGCTCAGCTGCTTGATGTCATCCTCACTATAAATAATGAAGTGTTTCAGGTTCATAAAGTTGTCTTGGCTGCCTGCAGTGACTATTTCAGGTGAGAATCCGATAGGGAAGCAGGCATTTTTACCTTTCCCATTGGTTTTCTGTTTCCCCATCCTTCCCCACCCCAACCTCCCCACCACACCCCAAAATCACACCCACGCGCAACCCTTTGAGGTGTGGTTTGCCCCACGGATGTTGGTGGGATTACCTGCAGGCACGTAGAGGCGCCGAGTCAGTCCCTCTGCATGCAGATGAGGTTTGTTCGACTACAGCCGCTGGGCCAAGATGCAAGTTCAAGCCCAGGTCTTGAACCCTCCTCTGCAGCGTTGGTAGGTGCTCTGCCTGCTGAAGGAAACAGGCTTTTGCCCTGGAGCTACTTGAGGTGATTTCGAAGTGGCAGCGAGGGCTCTGGAATGAGTCATCCCACTGAACGATTGTGCCCATTGTAAATACACTCGTGTTATCTTTAAATACCACTGATCTGTCTATAGTGCTTACTGTTTGCAGGCTGAAGGGTATGAAGCATTTTGTATGTGCGTTCCCCAGACGCCCGGGAGACAGGGGAGAATTGTCCCATCTTGTGTGGGTAGAAAACCGAAGCATGGAGATGAGTTTTCTCAGCCAAATTAATGCAGAGCGAGCCAGTTGCAGAGCAGGAGATTCAGTCTTAAACGACAAACTGTATTCATCCATCTTGCCTCTGTCAAACTCTTTTGTAGTGGTTCTCTGACTTGGAATGACTTCTCTTTTGAGCTAGGGATCTTTCCTGGCAGCAGCAGTAGCAGCGTCAAGTGAGGGGCATGCTGGAGGCAATGGGTACAGGGAAGGTTCAAAACAACAGAGAACTCGACCTGGGTGTTGTTCGAGACCGCAGGCCATAGCAAGTAAGGGTGGAGAAGGGCTGTTGGGCAGGGTTTGCAATCCTTTGACGCATAAGTTCCTTCCTGACCTGAGCAGACTGGTTTGCTGACCAGGTAACCAAGAGCAAGGGACCTCAGCGTCCTTTGGCATATCTCTTGTATCCCTTTGCCCATTTCTTCAGCTGCTCTGATGATGTCTGTCTTGTGTACACACATATTTTCTAGGCTCTTCCCTTCTCTCTCCCTTTGGTAACATAAACCTTCCAAGCTTATCACTCTCCCTAACAGGCATGCAATTAATGACGGAGCTGATCTCCCACCAAATGCTAAAAGCACTATTTGTATTCATAAATGCTGTACGCAGTGCCACTGCTAGTGTGTTTTCACTGTCGAAATGTAACTGCTGAGTAGGTTTCTTGTTATAACTTCTGTGGTGCTAAGGAGGGTTGTCCTGGGGAACAATGGCAGAATAATCTAGCTTTTGAAAGTACTCTGGTTTTATGCAGAAGGGGGGAGGGAAAAGAGTGAAATTGAGGCATTTATGTAATCAGCATTTTAGAACCATTACACTTTCTAAAGGAATTGCTTTCTATTTGATGATTTGTCTTCATCATGGCAACAATAATGCTTTTCCTTCCTTACGCACGTTCAGCTCTGTATAGCTAATGCACAAGTACACACATGTCTGCATATCCTCTGGGGCAAGGGATCAGGGCCGCATGCTGTTCTGTGACATGGGATATGCAAGGGGATTTTAGCAGAATGCTCTCATCTGCTATATGGACAAATAATTGCGAACAGTATTCCTGGTCACTCGGTTACAGAAAGCTGATTTCATATGCAGATATTTCCTTATTTAGGTCATTTAGGATTTCTTGGGTTTATGCTGGACGGCAGCAGGTTTTCTAGCCTGGTTTGGACAGGAAACTTGGAACTCCTGTCTTTTGACAGCATTCCCAAGATATTCCTTTATTCCTGTGTTGATGCAGAAGAGGAGGGTCCGTTCAGCATTTTTTCTGACTAACTTGCACCTTAGAGTCACTGCAGCTTCCTAAGGCAGCTCTAATGACACTGTGCCTTCACAATCAATTCACCTTTACGATGGGAAACAGTAGGTTATCGATGGTGGAAAAAACAGCCCAAAATGTGCAGGCAGCTGGCAGCAGTTTAAAAGGTCTTTTGTATGACAGTCTGTAGCCTGGCTGTGGTGTGTGCAGTGGCAGCGAATGGTGAAACCCCATGTCACAGTTCTTCCAGCAACCTTTGACTTCAGCTTCCCCAGAATTGCTCTGCTACTGCTTGTTGAATACTACACAGAGCGCAAACCTTTGCCCCCGAGCTACCCATATATAACGAAAACTGCTGAAATTTAATGTAAACGTATAAAAAAACAAATGTGCAGTTATGTCCCCATCACGCCCACAGGCCCCGTAGCTGGGAAATGCAGCACCGCTCTAGAAGAGCGGTTTACGAGATGTCTGCGCGCAGTCCTTGGCGAGGTATGTGCTTCCTGTGGAATTTAGAAGCCTCCCAAGGAGGTGATCTAGGGCCTAATCTCTGCGTGGCCTGGTCAACTGATGTGCTTGCAGCTGTGCTGTAACAAAATCTCTTATTTTTTTTTTTTTTAATTGCCTGTTAGCCCCCTGCCGTCGTACTGCAACATGACAGACGTTTTCTGAAGTGGCTGCAACTCCTATTTTCTCAAGGCGTTGGGAATGAACCTTGGAGGGGATGTTCTGTTGTGATTACCAAAGCTGTTGATAAGATGTGTTGCATCTGCAATATTTAAGCCATTTCATAGCTAGCCTACGATGTAATGGGCTAACTGCAATCTTTGCCTAAAGGCAGTGCTGCGGGCAAGCTCAGAGGATCGCTGACCTCCTAAACACGGGTGTCTTCCGAAGTGTACTCTTTGTGCTCACAAATCCTGCATAGTTAAACTCTTTAGGGTATGGTTACCAATCTCTGCCGGTGCAGATCCCGTTGTATCCTTTGGTTGTTGAATGTCATGGATTCATTGGTGTCCAGTGCACTACACGCCCTGCTCTGGTAGCTCTACCTACTTCTTGAAGCTTTGTCCTCTGGGCCACTCTTACTTATGCTGCCAGTAGGACTGAAAAACTTAACTTTCTGATAGCCGAATATTACTTCTTAATGCACTGTTTATGCAAGCTTTATGTAAGTAATTGCATACTCTGATTTCTCCTGGCTTTTAGAGATTTAGCCTTGATTCATTCTCCCCCTTCCCCATCCTCCCTAAGAGAATCAGTATGGTTAAAAAAAGAAAATAAAATTCTGAAGTGATACATCATTTTACAGGTATTTAAAGGGGGGAAAATTTTTGTTTGTGTTCTTGACCTCCAGGGCCATGTTCACAGGCGGGATGAGAGAAGCCAGCCAAGATGTGATCGAACTGAAAGGTGTATCTGCAAAAGGACTGAAACACATAATAGACTTTGCGTACAGTGCTGAAGTGACTCTTGATCTTGACTGTATTCAGGATGTGCTGGGAGCTGCTGTCTTCCTCCAGATGGTGCCTGTCGTGGAGCTCTGCGAAGAATTTCTGAAGTCTGCCATGAGCGTAGAAACGTGTCTCAATATCGGGCAGATGGCCACCACCTTTAGCCTCGCATCCTTGAAAGAATCAGTAGATGCATTCACTTTCAGGCATTTCCTCCAGATCTCTGAGGAAGAGGATTTCCTCCACCTGCCGCTGGAGCGCCTTGTTTTCTTCTTGCAGAGCAATAAGCTGAAAAGCTGCAGTGAAATAGACCTCTTCCGTGCTGCCGTCCGCTGGCTGCAATATGACCCAACCCGCCGTGCCAATGCCAGCCAGGTCCTCTGCCACATCCGCTTCCCGCTGATGAAGTCCTCGGAGCTGGTGGACAGCGTCCAGACCTTGGACATCATGGTGGAAGATGTCTTGTGCCGGCAGTACTTGCTGGAAGCGTTCAATTACCAGATCCTGCCCTTTCGTCAGCACGAGATGCAGTCCCCTCGGACCACCATCCGCTCGGATGTCCTGTCCCTCATCACCTTCGGCGGCACTCCCTACACCGATAATGACCGCACTGTGAGCTGCAAAGTCTACTACCTGCCGGATGCCAGCATGCGCCAGTTTAAGGAGCTGACGGAAATGGAGGTGGGCAGCAGCCATTCTTGCGTGGCCGTGCTCGACAACTTTGTCTACATCGTAGGAGGGCAGCACCTGCAGTACCGGAGTGGCGAGGGAGCTGTGGATATCTGCTACCGTTATGATCCGCACCTGAACCAGTGGCTGCGCATCCAGGCCATGCAGGAGAGCAGGATCCAGTTCCAGCTCAACGTCCTCCACGGCATGGTGTATGCCACCGGTGGGAGGAACCGCTCGGGGAGCTTGGCCTCCGTAGAGAGGTATTGCCCCAAAAATAACGAGTGGACTTACGTGTGCTCCCTGAAACGCAGGACGTGGGGGCACGCGGGAGCCACGGTAGGAGACAAATTGTACATATCAGGTGGGTATGGCATTTCGGTGGAAGACAAGAAAGCCCTGCACTGTTACGACCCCGCCGTGGATCAGTGGGAGTTTAAAACCCCAATGAATGAACCCAGAGTTCTGCATGCCATGGTCAGTGCAAATAACAGGATTTACGCTCTGGGAGGCCGCATGGACCACGTTGACCGTTGTTTTGATGTTTTGGCTGTGGAATATTACGTGCCTGAAACAGACCAATGGACAACGGTGAGCCCTATGCGTGCAGGTCAGTCGGAAGCTGGCTGTTGTTTACTAGAAAAAAAGATTTATATCGTAGGAGGGTACAATTGGCACCTGAACAATGTTACAAGCATTGTGCAGGTGTATAACACGGAAACTGATGAATGGGAAAGGGACCTACATTTTCCAGAATCTTTTGCTGGGATAGCATGCGCTCCTGTCATACTACCGCAGGTAACGACCCAGAGATAACTACGCGTGACTGCGTCAGCCCGTGAAATCCCCTCGTGTTGCATGTTACCAGGATGCTGTGTTGTTTCTTTGTTGTTTGCAAATGGTATTGTGCATTTTGTGGGTGAGGGAAGGAGAAAAATAGCCTGCGTTCCCTCCTCCATAAAGTCCCTCCTCCTCTTATGTAGTGTTCTGGCAAGCGTGTTTCATCAGAAGCACTTGTCAGCTAGTTAGACTTAACAGATGTTACAGCTGGAAAAAGCTTTTCTCTTTTTTCTTTTTTTTTTGATGGGGGGTGCATTTTGCCAACTTTTCATATTTTTAACAATGTTACACATTGCGAACATTGACAGCTCAGGAGTAACTAAGTACTGTGGTATGTTTAAAAGAGTTCAGGTGTCATTTTTATTAATAGCTCCAAAAATCATCGTGTGTCGCTTTGTTGTTTTTTAGCAAACAAAAGAACCAAAACCCGTATAACATACTGACCTCCAGAAGCAATAAAGGGACAGTGGGAGCTAGAAGAGCTCAGGTGCTTGGATTATGAAAACATATTCTTGCTTTTCAAAGGTGACTGGTTTTTTTTTCCCCTCCTAAAAGGGGAATCCCTGCACACCTCTGGTCTCCGTTGGTTCTTCGTTGCTTGGATGACACTGCAATTCCAGACCCTTCCTCACCCCCTCCAGATAGCAGCATGGTACTCCAGTCCAGAAGTTCTCCTTTAAGTGGGGCATCCAGAGTTTGCAACACTAAAGCCATGTTGATAGCTTGATGACATACAAATGGGCATGATTTTTTTTATAACTGCCAAAAATTTGTTTGGCTTTACTGGCAATAAGCACTCCGCAGCTGTTCATCTGGGCTGACCCACTGAGCAGAGAGCACCCGGAGTTTCTGGTTTGGGACCCCACTGCCTTTGCCGTTCCGATCGCTCCAATACACGTTCATCCAAACCCTTTCCGTACGGTAAAGGAGGTGGGTGCTGCTTGTTCATAAGCTTGAAGGTTTTCTCCCTCGACTTGTAAATAAGATACTTGGCATCGTAATATGATGGAAGTCTAAGTGGAATGGGGTTTTTTTGTTGTTGTTGCCAGTGGGTATTTTAAATTAAGAGATTCATTTTAAGATGACTCTGTCATTTTTGTAAGATCTGCATTTACTGCACAGAATACTGTTACTTCCTGAACTTTCCTTTCCTCCAAGCCGTTTTTTCTAATTAATTTGGTTGATGAATGAATTGAAAGTTTCTCCTTTTATCAGGTATTCTGTTTCAAGGGCTTTGTTTTGTATCTGTGTAAGTTTGATTTTGATGTATGCAGCCGCCTTTTTAGAGAAACTGTTGCATTCTGCTGTTAAATAAATCCCGTGCTGTAACCTTTAGAGACAATATATAATGTCTGTTTTGCTAAAGAA
The DNA here is from genome assembly GCA_013401315.1 of Balaeniceps rex. Lineage (NCBI taxonomy): Eukaryota > Metazoa > Chordata > Aves > Pelecaniformes > Balaenicipitidae > Balaeniceps > Balaeniceps rex. Next base: position 84,108 of record VYZW01040499.1, on the reverse strand, counting down.
TCATTGATCAGGTCGGTATAAAGCATGAACTCCATACCTCAAATTCACTTAAAGAGATTTTTCTCGAATAATGAAATCAAAGCACCTTTGGGTATGATACGGTGAGGAACATGCTCCTCGGTTAAGCTCTGCGTTCTAAATTTTAGATAAAATGATGCATAGTTTCATCTGTTCCTATCTATTTGCTGGTTTGCCAATAATAAATTAATGAAAAGTACTTCTTGTTGTATAGTATGCTAAAGTCAGTGGGCAAGCTCCACTTTCTAGCTCTTAGGCAGTTAATTTACTCCATTCTCTGTTCATTTGGTCTGGCATGGAAGCTAGAAACACTGCAGAAAAGTCTTGGCAGACAACAAGCAAATTTTGAAAGGATGAAATGTAACTCGATACGAGCTTCAAAGTTACAAAATAATGGATTTTCTTTTTTTAATGCTTCCATATGTTTATGAAAAGGGTACTTTCGTAGGTTAGTAACAAATGGAAGGTTACTTGCTTTCCTATTTGCGGAATACGATTAATCCTCTTACGAATGTGTCATTCCTTCATCATTGCCTTCCTAAAATATTTAAGTATTCTTCACTGGTTTATTTAAATTTTCCTACCAAAAGCATTTCTATGGCAGCAATTGATGGTTTGGGTGTTCTCTAATAACGGAGTTTTTCTGAACGTGCAGCCTTAGCGCTCGTAAGCCACACCACATCAGATGACTGGAGAAGCCACGTGATGGCCGTAGTTGGCATCTCTTCACAAGGAAACCGTGCTTTATTTTTCACTTCAAGCTTCTAAGGTACGTGCGTGTGTTGGGGGGTAAAGCCTGTTTGGTCTCGCTTTTAAGGTCAACCTTGCAAAAATAAACGTAACCTCTGTATTCGTGCATACTGGAATGGTGGCTTTGCAGATGGGAGGATACACGAAGCCATTCTGTAACTGTATTTAATAAACAGACCAACTGTTGCCTGCGCGCAGCAAACGGGCCTGGTACCCGCGTTCCCGTTCCCTGGCTCTGCGGAGCGGGAGCTGGGGAAGGTTTCCAGAGTCTTTCATGAGACTTGTGATAGAGAACTGCTGTGCATCACCTCTCTTTGTTACCGGAATGTTCTTTTTATAGCAATATAAATAATTATTTTTCCTAACGTTAGCTAAAAATATTCTAGCTGTTCTAAATTTAGCAGAGACTGGCTAAAATATCTGTGGAAGCGCATATCGTCCATATTGATAATAAAGTTTGTTTTACCCCTGTGAAGTATGTAGTTGTGGCTCTGGGCTGTTCTGCGCATAACCTGTCTGCTATTCTGAAAATAAACGGGTTTGATTCTTTTGCTCTGTTGCAACAACTTGACAGCTAGATGAGGGTCTTCGCATAAATATGTAAGTGATCGTGCTCCGTGCTGGGTTGGAGAAAACGCTTTACGGGATGCCCCGCATGAAAAGCAAGTGGGCTGGGCTCCTCTCTTCTTCAGGAATGAGCAAAGCCAGATAAATGTTTGATTGCACTCGGAGTCATTTATTAGTCTCAGAGCAGCAATAAACATTATAGGGGTAAACCTGATTTGGTACATTTTAAAATACCCTTGAACAGATGGGGAACAGTAAAAGCACAGCATCATTAGTTCTAGGTATTTGCAGAGTATGCGTGTCCCATTAGGGACCCCTGTCATGGCCAGGATAATAGCTTCTGTCTTCTCTGATGTTTTATGGGCCTGAAATTGTACTTAAAACTATAAAGAAAGCAAGCACTAGAACTCTTGGCAGGGTGCAGAATAGCTAGAGATTGGGAATGTCTGCATCCTATTAATGGTGTCATTGACCCTTTTCCAGAGGGTCTGCCGGCTCGGCAATCCGACTGTCATTTCTCCCTATCCTAGAACCTTGCTAATTCGCGCGGACGTGTCCGAGCTTTCGTACCGAGGTCTTGCAAGTTTAATAGCAGCGGAAAATTTCATTTCTTTGATTTACAATGAAGTTACTCCCGCTAGCTCTTAGTACCCTGGTGCTGATTTAAAATGATGCTACGCAGCAGAACTGCTCGGGACCTCTTGTAAGCCACATCAAACCTAGTCAGACGTTTCCACTTCCATGTCTGTGATAAGGTCTTTAGTTGCTGAAACTCTGCAAACTTTAGGGACATTTATCATGCTAGGATTATTGAAGCCAGACTACTGTCAGAATAAATAAAACATGTTTCCCAGTGCAACTCTAATTATGATTTTTAGCCAGTTGTGTAATGTGCAGAACTTTATTTACAATAAATCTTCCAGTTGCTTGCATAAATGAATGAGGTTTCATCACTTGTGACTTAAGGACCAGGAAAAGTTACTGTGGCTAAATAAATTTACAGTCTAGCCTGGGTGCATTGGCATGTCAGGCGAGTGAGGGAGCAGAGCTGGCTAGCGTTGCCTTCTTAAGAGGGCTCAGCTAGCTTGAATTTCACCTGGGAGCGTATATAGATCATATAGACATCTCTCCCTTCAAGTTATTTTTTTACAGAGACAGCTTAGATTCTGCTCTGCATTTTAATGGTGAGTAGGCACAGTATCATCCCACAGACTCCAGAACTTTTGTTTCTCGTTCCAAACTAATAACTGAGTTTCAGTAACACAAGTTTGGCACTTTTCAGTTTAATATTTCAACTTTAGGGAGTTTCACAGAGAAGTTTTAAAATTTATTTGTGGGGCGGGTACGATTTCAACTGCTTCAGCATTGAATGTTCCGTAAAATGAACACGAAATGCGCTTTTTGCTTGGAAACAGCTGCTGGTTTAGCTGTGCAACCTGAAATTAGCCTCAGATTGTAAGAGAAAGGGTAAAGACTTAGTAGAGAGCAATGGTGGGGGCCTGCAGGAGGGCAGCATTGGAGCAGTGCATGCCGTTTGCAATGGAAAGTAGAAAAGCTGTTAGAGCAAAAGTTTTCAGAGGGTTTTATAAGCTGTAGAGAGCAAATCAAAGGTTCTTGGCTCGGTCCCCGAGGCTTTGCAGTTGCTATTTCACACCCAGGCCCCGTCACGTAATTAGCTAGAACTAGTTTATATGGCTTCTTAAAAAATGAAAATCTTTTTTGCCTGTTTATGCAGGCTACCAGCCAGTCTGCTTCTGGCTACACTGCTTTATATCTGGAGCAATTCCTTTGAAGTCACTGGAGTTGCACTACATTAACGCTGGGGTACCTAGAGCAGAATTTATCCTTTTAGCGGAGTTTAATATTTTTGATGTGTATCTTCTGGTCACAATGTTTAAAAATGTATTAAAAAGTATTTTACATATGGTTATCTGATGTTTGTAATCAGGCTGCTAATCTGTGTCTCCCTACAAAGTTTGCAATTATTTGCTTTAAGTACGTCCTTTTTTTTTTTTTTTTCTCACTGTGGCCTGGGGTCTTGTTTAAACATGTGATCCTCCTTATGGATGCAGATTTACTCTTTGGCACTATCGATACTTGCGTTCAGTATTAGTGCCTTAAGGATAGTGGTTTACAACTGGATTTAGAAGGAATGTATGATTTTCACCGAGGTTTGGAAGAGAGAAATTTGCCCTGCAGTGCAGTTAGCATGTCTGGACCTTAATTTTGCGTGCTTCGAGGTCCTCACGTGATGAAAGCTTCCTTATGCCAAAAGCGTGTACTTGCTGTTTCTTAGGAAGAAAATCAGAGCGTACACCATGGAAGGGGGGGTCAGGCTTAGTCCTTGGATGAGTAGAGGCGCTCTCCATGCGCAAGCCCGTGTGTGTTTGCTCACGAGTCGTGCAGGCTAGGGCAGCTGTCCCATGCGACTTGCAACAGCCTTCGTCTACTTTCTACGGGGCTGCACCGTGCGTGAGGCTTTTCCTCGTGGTATCGGAGTCTTTGTGAGAGCCTGGTGCGTTCTGTTGGACTGCAGCTGTTGCAGTTACGCTGGGGGTAAGAGGAGGAAGGAAGAGGGACTCGATCCTTCCCTGGTAGTATTAACCTAGAAATGTGTCCACCCGTTGTACCGTGAACAACCATCAAAGCAAACCTTGATCCCAGGCCAGATGTTCAGCAGGTTTTCAGCTGAAGGCTTATCGCTTGCAGTGGAGAACCTCCCATTTTCACAGTGAAAAACAAGTTGTTACATTCCTTCTGAGGCTTTTTCAGGACAGCAATTAGAGTTCGAGCGAATGACTCGCTGCTGCTATCCAAGGGGCCCGAAAGGCTTAGAAATGCACATTTCTCAAGGCACGGATCCTTCATCTGCAAAGCCCAGAGGCTTGCAAGTAGCGCGAGGCACCCCGTTCTGTGAGGCATGTAAGATGGTATTTCAGTCCCGTGTAGAGTTTGCTGTTAAATGTACGCGTAGGTATTTTGTTGAAATAGGGTATAACCACGTGTTTAAAGTTGCCATGTACTGATGTGCTCTGCTGAATTGCAGCCTTAAAATGGCTACAGCCAGCGACCAGATCTCCACTACAGACTTTGCAAGAGAAATCTGCCAGTGTCCCTGCAAAATAAAATTAATTTCTCCGCCGTTGAATTGTCCCATTTGGCAGGTTTATCAATGCAGCTTGTTTTGCTTCGGTAGGGAAGCAGGGAAGCAGGGAGAGGGAGGGAGAAAGGAGGTACTTTTACTTTGCGGCTACAAAACAGTTTGCAAGCACGGCTGCATCGTAGAAGAAATGCTTTTCTGTTAGGGCACACCGCTGTTCCTGTCCCAGTAAAGCAGTCCTCGTAGAGACGAAACCTGTGCTGCATTTGCACACCTTGTTCATTTGGTGTGCCAATGAAATCGGTGTGCGTAGGGCAAAGAGAACGGCTCAGTCCCAAAAGCCACAAAAACGGGATTACTGTGGTGGTTGCTTAGTCTCCTGCTGCGAAATCGACTTTCTGTAATGCTCCTACTTTACTGAGAGTGAAATGATTGAAACTCAGGAGGTGCCTGAATTTGGCTGGCATGTTTGTCTAACTGTTCATCAGGTATTCATGCAAAAATTACCTGTACCTGCAAAAAAACACACTGAATTCTCCTTCACGCTTAGATTCTTTAATACCTTCAGCACGAAAATCGAGCCTTTAACTTGTAGGAAAACATCTGTCCTAAGGCATGGAAATAGCAGAAGTTGGTTTTGCACCGGGACGTGAACCAGAGGAGTAGGCAGGTCGTTGACTCTGTGGAGCCTACTAGCCACACTTGAAGCTAACGGTTCATAGTATTACATTTCTGCTGCTTTGTATTTCTGCTCGTGTATAGTAGGAGAGAGCAGGACAAGGCCTGATCCTCGTGTGGTTTCACACCAGGGATTGTTGCCTACCCTACAGCTGTTTTATTATACCCGAGTGCTCAGGAAACGTCTGCAAAAAAACTTTGGATTTTAAACCTGTTACTTGTGACCCTTTTAGCACACATCTCTGAAGCTGAACCATGAAATTTAAAAAGAAAATATTTTCTGCTACTTTATACATAGAATATCACCAAATTCTCTGAACTTCGATTTGACAGAAGGAAACATCTTGCTCTCTGACATGATTCTCTGTCTGATCTACAATTTGATTTGCAATGGTGTAATCTCTTAGTGGTAAAAAAAGTATTTCCCAGTTTCCTGTTTGTTTCAATGAAGTGCACGATTCTTACTGGTACCTCACTTTTTAGTGCTGACTGTGAATATACCCGCATAGAATACTTTGCCTACCACCCAAGCGTTATCTTTGGAAAGAGATAAAGTGGCTGCCGCTTTACCGGCTCACCACGTCACCTTAGCACCATGGGAATACTTCTTGCTTCAGTGTGGCATGAAGCCAAGCCTTGATTCTGGGAAAAATAACCGTAACAGAGTCCTCTGTGTGGTTGCCAAAGTATTTCAGAAGATATGACTTGTAGAAATGAGAATAATATCTTTCAGCAGTCAGTGTTTGCTTGCTTTCTGTAATTTTAGAATTTACAGGGAGTGGTAAAGAAACTAAACTGGAAGGATGACAAGGGAATATTGGTACAGAGAGCAGAACCAAGCGTTCTGTGTGACTGTGAGTTGGTTTGCTTGGACTGCTCCTCAGATTTGATGAGTGGTGTAGAGAGGGTGATCCAGGTGCCTTTATCTGCCCTCTGGAAACAAGGATATCTGAAATTAAAGAAATGGTCACAAATTCCAAGTGAAACGAGAATTTTTCCTACTGAAAGCACAGTTTGGAGCTTGGTTCAAAACAGCATTGGAACTAGGGACTCTCTGGACTTCACAGGATATTCTTCTCTGAGGATAATGGGAACGTCAACAGGAACATTAAGTAGGAAGTGTGAGAGATCAAAATCTTTGTGTCTGTAGGCAAAAAAAAGTCAGCTTATTTGTCGATCAAGGCACAATCTCATGCTGTCTGCTGTTGTGTAAGTTGTTCAACCTCACACCTTCCTCTGAAGCCTCTAGGGGAGAATACGGAAGTAGCTGGATCTCGTCTGCCAGAGCAATTCCAAAGGACCTGGAGGATAACAAACAAGCGATAAGTAAACACAACCTCCTCCCTGCAACCCGCTTGCTCTCGGCTGCATCTGCTCCAAGAAGCTGCAGGTTGCTCAGTGAGGAGTTGTTTGCAGCAAAAGCAGATGTGAACACAACAGCCCAGTCCTCCAATGACTCTTTGTTTGCTTCAGAGCAAAGCTCCGATTCTCAGTTACAAGAAACTTTTTCATAACACGTCTGGAAGGCTGGGGGAGACGGAGCTGCTGTCTCAGGGGATCCCATCGCAGCTTTTAGTGAGATCAAGTTGTTCTCACATGGCCCCATATGTGCTCAAGGTGAAGATGGCAAGAGACATAAATAATACTTACGGTATGAGCTCATCATTTTGTCAAATGCATGGCATATCTCCTTCGGTGGAGGAAGAAGGAAACCTGGCACCCATCTAAAATGTCTCCTTGCCAATGCCTTAATGCAGTCAAGATTTACATTGTCTGCTAGGTCATGCACTTAGCAGCCATTCAGATCCACCCACATCCCAAAACGTGGAGCTGTGAGTGGGTGAGAAATTCCAGAAGCAACTCGGCAAACACAAATGTTGTATTGAAGAGAAGTTTGTTACGCAAACTGTGTTAAAATCCAAGAATTTAAGAACAGAAGCAGGGTCCAGGTTGCACGCTGGAATTCAATCTGATAAAGCTGCCCAGGCGAAACAATAAGGAAAGGGAGTCTGCTTAAGGGAGGAAGTTGGAACCCCCCCACCTCCCTGGCCATCTGCATTCCTTCCCTGCGGAATTGCGAGCAGGAGCAGCCGTCGGAGGGGAGATTTCACTCTCTTCAATCTCCGGAGATCCAAGAGGGCAAAATTTATCAAGTTTCATCTTAGGCACTTAATCTTTTGGGGCTACAGAAGAGGCAGAGTGGCAGCTGGGTGTCTCGATGTTTGATATTACCACCTATGGTATTCAGTCCAGGATAACTCAACAAATTATTTATCATTGTCTCGCTTCTCGAGCAAAAACAATGTGGATAATGGGTATCCTAGTGCTAAATCTTTATGATTTATGTGCTTTTAGCATGACAGGCCAATTTTGCAGGTCGTATGCTGTTCATGTACACAGCTAGAGGGTATTTAACTGAACATGCGTGCTGGTTGTTTATTCCTGGTGAAAAATGCAGGAAGTGGTTAGACTAACATCTGTCAGGAATGACAGAGGAATGGCTGATCCTGCCAGGGCCTGGATGATCTTTTAAGTCCTAGCTCTGTTTTCTGTGATGGTATCTCATACCATGTTATAAACTTTAGTGCAAGTTGGCAACTAGAATTTAGGGTAGGACGTGACTTTGCGGCTAATACTAATCCTGACAGTTGCTGAGCTGAGTTTCATCCATCCATCTCTAACAGCCTTGCAGCAGTGGATAATTATAATCTCTTATTTTTACGTGGGCAGGAAGTGCTTATAAATGAGTGGTAAACTGACTGAACCAAGGCCCCAAAGGTGATCAGTAGTGGAGGTGAGAGCAGAGTCTAATTTCTTTGATCTTACAGTTCAACCGTGACAGGACTTGATTACTGAGTAAGCGCTGTTCTGGGGCAGAGCGATGCACCAAAAAAGGAGTGTCCACTTTATCTCTGTTGCTTTGTAAAAAAGAAAGTGTAAAGGGCAGCGTGTGGGTGTTGGGAAAAAGTACTGTCAGGATTTATTACTGCCTCATGCGTGTGTCCTGCATATCACAGTGCTTTGCACCCATCTGATGTTAGCACAGCTGGAATCAATGGCTTAGCAGCCTAAGCTCGTGTTTCGAAACGGCTGTACTCTCTAGAACTACCCGCTCACATCCCAGCAGGGTCATCTCTGCCTGTCATCCTGTCCCCGTGACAGATACGCTGCGTCCCACACACATCGCTGGCTCTGTTGGCCAAGGTCCTGACTCCTCGGGGAGGGGGTACAAGTCTCTGCCGGTGTTGACGTAGAGTTGGGGTTCGCTGGGAAGAAGCCTGCGTATGCAGAACGCCACAGGAGAGGGAGAAGGGTGGAGCTGGATGCTCTCGCAGGAGTTTGGCAGTGGAGACGTGCTTGTGTGGGAAGACCGCACCGTTTTGTTCTGCGTAGTTCAGAGCAGAGCTGCGGCAGCATCTTCTGCTTCGCTGTCCAACACACCTAAGCGACCAGGAAAAGGGGAGACTCCCAATTCCTAAACCTTTGCCAGAAATAATGCCTTTACTTAGTATCTCGGCACTAGATTTTCGCTGTACAGGTATCGCCCGTCTTGTAGCTTCATGTATCTTATCTTGCAGGAAGAGACAGCCATTGCAGAGCAGCAACCGTTGCTTATCTTAAAAGACTTGCTCATCATTTCGTAGCTTGTTTTCCTCTCCCTTTCTCTCCCTGCTGCACACGCTGCTCCATCTGAGCACTGGCAGGTAGATGAACAGGAGCTGGGTGTCTTTTTCATCTCATGCCTCAGCGGGGCCCAGCCCGGTCTGTGTGAGGTGCTGCGACAACTGGGTTGTTCAGGAAATTCTCCCAACTCCATTTTCTGAAGGGGTGGCAGGGGGGGAACCCCTCTGAAACAAGCCAACTAACCTCTCAGTAACTTTAGACAGAAAAAAATGTGAAATTGAGATTTTTAAATTCGCTGGTTAAAAAATACCTGGCTTTTTAGGGATTTGGGATTTACCTCCCACATCAGGGTAAGGTCGCTGCTGAGTGCCCACTGGGGACACACGAACACCCCCACACCCCCTTTTTCCGCCTGGCGTCACCCCTTCCCGCTCGGCTCCGTGGCCAGCCCTGCCGCGGAGGGCACCGGAGACCACGCCAAGGACCGCGCCGAGTTTCGGCGGGAAGCGCCCTCAGCCGCGACGCGCGGGGCCTGCCCGAGGACACCTGGCCCCGGCCGGGGCAGCGCGGAGGCGGGGATGCCCGCAGGCTCCGGATGAGGACGCTGCGGTCCCAAGCGAGCCGCTCCGCCCCGGGACAGGGCGGCGAGAGGG